>JAKKIK010001812.1:0-14098 GCA_024500135.1 Heterodera carotae | reverse complement strand
TGGGGTGGCAGGCGGTGAGGGGGGGGGGGAGGCTGGGAAGAAAGAATGGGGAAAAAGAGAGAGAGAGGGGGAAGGGGAAAAGAGTAAAAAGCAAAGCGAAATATTATTGAATCGGGAAGGCAAACTGCTCGTTGTTGGTTCGGAAGAATTGAAAATGATTTTTACTGATTGATAGACAAAAAAAAAACAAACAAATGGAATTGACTGAGATTTTTGTCAAGAAATTTAATTGTTGTTTGGGTTCATTTAAATGAATGATGCTTTTGTGAATTATGGGGTTTGTTTCTGCTGTTGCATCGATTTAGAGGGAACGGAGGGATTTGGTGGGATTTGGAGGGATTTTGGAGGGATTTTGGAGGGATTTTAGGGGATTGGGAACGGAACGAGCGGAGGTTGACCGACCTTCTGTTGAACAACGTCAAAACATTGAACATGACAAAAGTGGGGCACTGCGTCTATTTGAGTTGGGCTGACAAAAAATGATGGCTTACCTAAGTTTTTTTTCAATAAATTCTTAAATTTAAAAGTAAAAAATTATCAAATTTGCGTGACATTTACATAAATAAAACTGTCACTGCCAAAAAGCAAATGCCCTCGAGGGCTGTCATTTGTGACTTTCTTTTCGCCGTTCACTCCCAGCAATGTTTTGCGTTTCTCTGTCCGCCCATCGCTGACAGTCTGATCACTTTTTGTACCCCACTATTATTTACAATCCCTCTGCCCCACCAATCCCTCGAATGTTCCCCACTCCCTCTGTCCCCCCTCTGTGTGCCCTCCGCCGTTCTCTCTGTCCGCCCCCTCATTTTCCCCCATCCAATCTTTCCCATCCTTCACGCCGTTCGCGCAATCATCGCCAACTGTTACTCGCCCCCCCCCCCCTTCCCTCACTAACATCGTTTCATTCATTTTCCCTATTTAATTGCCGAAAGTATAAGCGACAAAATGTAAAAGCATTAAATAATGCAAACAAAAAATAACAGGATGTGAATAAACCTCATATGGGAGGGAAGGGGTTAAGCCTCGGTCCCATCATTCATTTTCCCCGTGCCGCAATATTTTTGGGCCTCTTCCCCGATCCCCGATGAAGCCATTCACGATTCCCGACTAGCCACCCCTGGTCCCGTTTGCTAACCCCCGACGGTTCCCGGTCCCCGAATTTTTGTCCCTGACGGAACCCTAATGTCAACAAATAAATACTTATACATATGTGTTGCTTTAAAAGAGTATTTAAAATTTTTTTTTAAAGTTTTCAAAATTAATTCCCTCTCATTGTTAGCGATGAGTGCATAGAATAAACCCCAAAAGTGCATATTTCGACGTCGGCGGCGGATGAGTGTCAATTGCGGCTGTTGGAAAGGGGGAGGAGGAGGAGGAAGAGGGAATTTGAGGTGCTTGCTGCGCTGTGAATGGATTGGATTGAGTTGAGATTTTGGGAGGGATGAGATGGGATCGAAGCATCTTTGTGGGGATGAATGAATGGAATGGAATGACCTTGGGCGAAGTGCGCGGGGTCAATGTCGCGCAAATGTTTGCGAGGGAAAAGGGTAACGGGGGGAAAGGGCGGGGGGGGGGGGGCAATGAATTACGAAGACGACGACAACGACGACGAGCAAAGTGTGTTCGTCTTCTTCCGTTGCCGCAAAGCAAAATATTTGACAAATTTCAACTTTTTGGCTTTTTTAGCCTTAATTATGCTTAATTTCCCCCCAATTTTCGTTGGGCATAAATTAATTTTTGCGCTTAAATGGCCGCCGAGATTTTGCAGCAACCTGTTTTGCATGTTTGTCTCTCTCTCTCTCTCCAATAAATAAATATCTGCGCGATTTCTCCCCCTCCCCCCCCCAATAAATATATGTATTTATATGCTTTTATGCGCATGCTTCTCGTCTCTTTTATCCGTCCATTTTCCCCCTATTTTCTTTTCCAATGCTTTCATCTCCCATTTTCTTTTCTTTTCTCCTCCTAATTGTCATCATTTGTGCTCCCAAATTGTTTCTTGAGGCCAAATTTGATCACAAAGAGCAGCAGCCGCCGCGAAGGCCGTCTTATTATTGGAGTCAGTGCTTTTTGGGGGTTTTTTGGGTTTTCCGTGCCGTCGCTTCTCAGACCAATTCGAGTAGCCTGCCACCGGTTGCTTCTTGCGGATTGGCACTTATTTTTGAATAAAGTGCCATTCAAATGCAGGCAATCGTCAATTGGAATGTGCCAATCATGGACTGAACATTTCGCGCTGTTCACTGAAGCAGGAGGGCCGCGTGTCCGAGCTGAACCCGGGCTGTTTTGATGAGCTTGACTCGGTTCGTTTGGTGCCAACTTTTGTTTTTTCTTTTTCTTTGGTCGCCAAATTTGTGCCGTCAAATCCATTCATTCATTCATTCCATCGCTTCAGTCAAATCAAACGCGCGTTTATTGTCGCCTTTACTGTGAAGAGGCGGACGAAACGACCGTTTTGCGCAAGGAGCCGTCAAACAACCACATTTGTACCGCTTATCACACGTACAACTTGGAGAGACGGCGCACAGATTGGTATGTCCGTCCGTTGTTTTCGTAGTGACATAATTTTATGCCACGGATGGGTGGGCCCCCTGCTTAAGGCACAAATGTCGTGGATCATTGATGATTGGAAACAGAAGTCGGGCGGGGTCGGCGGGACGACCAAATTTGTCTGGGATCGGATACCCTGTCCGGCGAGTAATTAAAAATAATAAAAATTCAATAAAAACAGACACTTTTTTAACTGCGAATTATGGGAATTGTGAAAGTGAAAATATATATAATTCATGGCCACTTTTTTGTTCATAACTTTTCTTTTGCGGCGCGTTCATTCGTCCGCTTTATCTTATGCTGTTCATTCTTTCTTTCCCCTCTTTTTCAAGGTACATTTGGCGTGTTGGCAATTGCATTTCCACAACAATTACTTTTGCGCTCCGTTGCGGCTTTCCGAGTGATCCGCGAGTGTTTTATGCGAAACATAAACACCTTTTTGAGTACGAAGATTTGAATTCGAATGCGACAGCGGCGACAAACAAAGGGAAGGGACGACGACGGATCAGAAAAAGGCGCTGATCCGACAAAAAATTCCATCAGTTGCTGATCAGTCAACAGACCACAATTCATTCTTTCAAATGTATACAATATAAATTATTATTTAAAAAACCGTTTTATTCAAAATAGTCTCAAATGACCAGAGACTAAAGAATAAAAAAACACGAAAAATGCTTATTAATGCATACAATAAGCACAATAAATTGGAAAATGCATGAAAAAGGAGGCTAATAAAAAAAGGCTTAAAACAAAAGGGGAAAGCGTCGGCTTTTCAACAAATTTTTGAAGGATTATAATTTTTACCTAAAAATAGTGAAAAATGGATAAGCTGATCACCGCTCATTTTGCTTTGCATTGGACGGACTAGATGAGGAGGTAAATAATTTATGCGCTCGTTCGATCGGCCGTTGATCACTGATCACTCGCGCACTCACTGATCGATGCGCGACATGAGCGGACGGATCTCTTTGATCGCTCAGGCGGCTATGACCGGTGCTTCGTTGTTGTATTTGTTGTGCCGTTGTCCCTTCTCCGTGCCGTCGTCCATTTCCATGTCCGTTGTTCCATTTGCAATTGAATAAACTTTTGCTTGCTGCTGTTGTCCGCCGCTTCGCTTCTTCTTTTTCTCCATTCGTTCATTGTAATGCTTAACAAATTGAGCATTTTAATAATAATAATAATTCATTTTTATTTAATTTATTCATTTAATTCACTTCAATTTTGGCCCATGGCTGAAGCTCCGCGCTGGCGAAGCACACATAAAAAATGTTGCAGGCGATGATAATGGCGCCGTTGACGTAAAATGCCAATGCCCATTCTTCGCGGGTGTTATGCGTCGTCAATGGATTGACAACAAGCGGCACGGATAGCCTTAATTTGATGGTCGATTTGAGGGAGACAATGAAGGGCACAGAACGACGATTTTACACATGGACGTACTCAGCAGGATGAAGTTTTGGGGGAGGGGGAGCTCTTGGGGAAGGTATATTTATTCGTTGTCCCCACGGAGGGCGGTATTCGTACTCAGTCGGAGGGGGGGGGGGGGGGGGCACTTTTTTTGTGGGGTGCATATCCCTGCCATATTGACCCAATCAAAGATGCAACAACAAACATTGTGATGGTCATCGCAGTCGAGATTTGGCCCATCACAAATGGCGAATAAGGACCGGCGATCAGTGAACCTGAATTGGCACAAAAATTGGTTGGTTGGCATTCCATCCCGTGGGTATGGGAGTATACGAAGAAATTCTTTGCCTTTTTTTATTCCCGCTGACAAAATTAATTAGGAAGTAAATGATTTACCGCTCTTGTAGAATCCGCCAACATTGAAGCCGAGAGTGAATGCCGCAAATGTGAGCAGAAACAGAGCGATATAGCCATGACCGGACGGCACGAAAGAAGTGACCACAAAAACGATGGACACGCTCATGAAGGCGATGGAATTGAACAGCTTGGTCTTGGCCGTCTCGCCCATTAGCCGTGCCGGAATTCGATCATTGATCAGCCCGGCGCCCTCTTTCATTAGCGCTTGGCCAAGCGGCGGCAGTGCGGCCATAAGCCCCGTTTTGACCACTGCAAAGCCTTGCACCTGAAAAGCATTTTCCAACCTCACATTTTATTGTTCGATAGATATCGTTTTGGCCCGACTGAATTATTGTTTTTTTTTTTCATTTTTTGTTTGATCTCTTCAAATGTGTACTTTGATGAGAGGGCTAAGAAAAGGCGGGGACAAAAAGGAAGGAATGAAAGAAAGGAAGAAGGGCGGGGAGCGAAGATGATGAACAAAAAAGTGACCAAAACAAACAAACAAACAAAGACATTATCATCAATCTTTTTGTTCGTGAGAATAAATATACATAAACTACAAATAATGATGATACAGGTTACTGTACTTTGATGGCATACTGTTGTTTTGCAAATGATTGATTGATTAATAGTGGTGCCCTTTTTGTGTTGTTATTGTTTGTTGCTCACCTTGTACAGATAGGTGGGCGTGAACTGGTAGAGCAGGTTGATGGCCGTGAAGTTGCCAAGGCCGCCAAAGAAAACGGCCCAAACTGCGCCCGAAGTGAAAATTTCCCTAGGCAAAAATGGTTTTGATAAGTCGGGGCGGCGGGGTGCGCGAGTTTTACTTGTACGGCACTTGCGTTTGTGCCTTTGCGTTTTGCGAGTCGCGGCCCCGGGCGATTTTTTGCTTCTCCAAGTCGTTGACGAATGGATGCTTGTTGGGGTCGTTACGGTAGAAAAAGAAAAACAGAATAAACAAAATGAAGGAGACGGCTGCGTGGAAATAATACACGCCGGGCCAACCGACGGACGATTCGCAAAGAAAACCTAAGCGGATTAAAATTTGAATTTTCAAAATTGGTACAAACGACCAACCGGACACGGGATTCGTGAAGATTGGCGCCAGCTGAACGTACACACACAGACTGGCGGTGAAGAAGGCATACTGTTTATGGTATGTCCAATAGGTGACAAAGTGACCAAAAGTGGCCATGTCGCCCGCAAATGCCATGCCCTGAAGCACCCGAATACCGAGGAACCTGCAGAGGCGGAGGGAAGGCACAACCATTAAATGGATGGATGGGCGGCATTTAATTGGCTTTACCATCCCCAGCCGAGTCGCATTGCGAAAGGAATGAACGCAGTGGCAATGGCACCGAACAGTCCGACGGCGGTGAACAGATAACGCGGCCCGTACCAATTGATCAAAGTGATGATCGGAATATTGGAGATCAAAGCGCCCGCCGCAACGACAGCCATCGCCTGACTCTGAACAAAAAGCCTCCGGTGAAAATGGCACGCATTTTGCGACTACACAATTCATATGCATACTGTGCCAATCATCAACAAACGCTACCTTTTCGCTGCTGCTAAATTCGCGAGTCATCGCGCCGCCGCCCGCGGCGGACGACCGACTGACAATGGCCGAACTGTTCGCAGCAGTGGTGGAGACCAATTGCGACAAATGCCCGTCGTCGCCGTGCCCATCGTTTTGGTTACCGCGCGGTCGCATGCAAATCTGTAGAAAAAGAGACATTTTAATTTTAATTGGTCTTTTCCGGTGATCATTGGTTGATCACAAAATAAGGGAGGAGTGTATTGATTACCACGGTGAAGTTGAAGGTGAGAATGTTAGCCCAATTGATCATCAGACAAAGCACCACCAACACCAAAAGCATAAAGCGCGTCCGCGACGCCATTTGGCCGTCGCCATTCGCTGCCGGCGGCGACACTTTTACCGAAGAGACCATTTATTTATTTATTAATGAACTGAAAAGTGAGTGAATTAATTAAACGACGACTTGCTAAAGATGATCAGACATATACAGAGAATGGAGCGAACGAAACGATTTGTTTGAGCAATCGCATGACGAAAAGCGCCAACGATTTATCGCCGTTTTATCAGTCGCTTTTCTGTCGCAAAATTTGCCGTAAATGAATGAATGTAATGAAAGGGACTGCGCGGGACGGCGAGGCACAGAGGTGGCGGAGGACGCGCGAGAGGGCGGGGGGAGAGAGTTCGTCGACAAACGATCAAAAACGAACCTTCGGGGGACGAGGGAGGGGGCCGAACGGAGATGGGCAAGAGGAGAAAGGAAGAAGAAGATCGTTTTCACGATTGAAGTGGGGGTGGTGGCAATGACAAAATGAATGTCCCTTGAGGGGAAAATCGCATTAAATAATGCTATTATGATGGTGTTGGTGGTTGGAAGAGGACGGACCGCGCGGAAAGGAACAAAAAAGGAAAAGTCGGAAATGGGCGGTCAAAGTGAAGTCAAACCCTGCGAACAAATATAGAATTGGTCGAAATGGAGGGGGGGGAGGCGAGGACACAAAGAAAGGGGACCGGGTGATTGATGGGGGTGAATGGGGAGGTTGGCGAGGGCGGAAGGGAGGGAGGGAGGAAGGGAGAGAGCGAGTTGGAGTAAGGGAGAGAGACAGAGAGTTGGAGTGAGAGAGAGAGACAGAGAGTTGGAGTGAGAGAGAGAGAGCGAGTTGGAGTGAAAGAGAGTTCATCGATGAAACATGAACGACCATCAGCGGGTGACTAATCCGTCCTCAAAAGTGCGCAAGCGAATGATACGAGAATGATCTATCAATTTAGTGGGGGGTGGAATAAAGTTTGGTCGGACAACTCTCCCCTCAAGCCATTTTAGTAAATAATTATAAACCGATTAAAAGAATATTTTATAGTAATAATAATGGACGAATCTGATCACTGTCTGTTTGGTAAACGAATGTTTCTATTTACTTTCTGAGTAAAAATAGGAATAATTTGATTGAAAAGTGCAAAGTCATAAAGGGAAATTATGTTCAGCAGCAGCACATTTCGTCCCAATCTCTTCAATTGGGGGCGGCGTCTGCCCGATCGGTTCCACAGCGATCGGAGGACGCTCACAAATCAGTCAGTGCTTCCGATCAGCTTAATGCCCTCTGCGCGTGTGTTAATTGGTATGTCCGTCCGCCCGACAATGCGATCAACACTTTCGGATATTCCCCCGTCCCCCTCAGTGGTTCTGATCAGTTTCCACCACTTTCGGATATCTCCCTTTAGTGACTGATCACTTTACAAACATTTTTGTTATTCGTCACTTTCACTTTGATACAACTTCTGCTTTTGGCGTCAAAATTCCAATCGCCTATTTCCTTCTTAAAACCTGTGATAGGCGGGGCAATAAAAGTTAAAGACGACGGAGATGATGAACGGCGGGTTGACATAAAGTGATTGATGGCGGACGATCGGAGGAGACATTGCGCCAACTGATCGCATCAAATGGAAACGACGCCGACGACGGATGAGATGACAAAGTGATTCATGGTCATCATCGAATTCGGAAAGTTATTTCAGGCACGGCTTACTCAATTTTAGTGATGGATGATGTGTTCACCATTAGAACGTTAAGGCAGTAGCAAATGTGCCGAAACAAATCGCGGCTGAGAGGAAATAGGGAAAGAGGCGGGGAGGGGGTAAAGGCGGAGAGGGAGACGGAGAGAGAGACGGGGAGAGAGGGAGGAGAGAGAGGGGAAACAAGATAGGGAACGAGGCGGGGAGAGGAGACGGTAGAGAGGTGGGGAGGGGAGACGGGGAGAGAGGTAGGGAGGGGAGACGGGGAGAAAGGCGGAGAGGGAGACGGAAAAAGAGTGAGAGGGGAAACAAGATAGGGAACGAGGCGGGGAGAGGAGACGGGACGGTAGAGAGGTGGGAGGGGAGACGGGGAGAGAGGTAGGGAGGGGAGACGGGGAGAAAGGCCGAGAGGGAGACGGAAAGAGAGACGAGGAGAGAGGGAGGAGAGAGTGGGGAAACGAGGAGGGAAATGTAAAAAAGCAAATTAATAATTGGGCACACGAAAAAGGATTGTGTTCCGTTTAATTACGATGGCGAAAATCAATAAAGAAGAATTTCATTCTAAAAATGTATTTATTTATTTACTTTTTTGAAAAAAATTGGCATAGTACAAAAAATGTGTGCCTAAAGGGATAACACATTCCGCCGAAAGGACAATGCCATTTTAAAGGTGAAGAAAAAATGCATACGAATTTGGATTGGGGAGTTTTGTACATAATAAAATTTGGATTAACCGATGGCGGTGAAATGTTTAATCGGAAATAATTGGGCACGAAAATGAAATAAAAAGGCCCAAAAATAAAAATTCAAAAGAAACGACATCAAAGTTCAACTCAATTTTATATTAATCGGAAAAAAATAACACTTATTTGAGTATTCATTTGGCATTCAAATTTCAATTAAAAATGCCAAAATGGTCGCCGCCCCATTCAGTCAATTAATCCACAAGAACTCCTTGCGCTTGTGCGGCTGTTGTCGTCGTCTGGGCTCGCCCCGCGGCCCGTAGGCCGTGGCGGCCGCCGCTGCGGCGGCAAATGGCGCCGTGCCGCCTGCGCGTTCCGCCTCCGGCACCGCACTCGGCGCGTGTGCCGCCTGCTGCTGTTTAGGCCGCTCGTTCAGCTGCTGTCGCTGTTCTTCGCCCGAAATTGAAGCCGCCTCGGCCAATTCGCGTGACGTCAACTCGCGCTCATCCGCCCGCTCTCCCGCGTAGCTCAACTGATTGCTGGCGTTATCCAGCAACGGCTTAAATGCTTCCGAAGGCGGAAGCGGCGCGGGAGCCGGCGTCTCCGCCCCGTAGGTCAAAGGTCGCGCAACGGTCGGCGGCGGTGGAGGCGGCACGGCCGGCAGCAGGGCGTCGGCATTAAGGCCTAAGCCAAATGGTATTCCAAATTGGATAACTGTGCTTGTGCCTTTCTTACCACCACCTCCCTGACAATGTTGGCACGAACCGGGCGAGCCGGGCCCACCCGGTGTTCCTGAATTATAGTTGGCGTTGATTGTCCTGACTTTTGTCAATCCTTCCAAACTTGATACCTGGTGGCCCAGGCAGTCCCGGATTTCCTTCAGAGCCTCGATCACCAACCAAACCGCGAACCCCAGATGGACCTGAATTATCTAATTTTCCAACCACCGCGAATCCCCCACAGTTACCTTGTATCCCGGCTTTTCCGTCATGTCCTCGTCCGCCCGGCGGTCCCCTCGGGCCTTTTATTAATTCATATTTAATTTTTCAAAAGTTGTAAATTTAACCAAGAGCGCCCGCCGGTCCCATCGGTCCTGGCGGTGCCCCATTCAGCACTTTTCCTCGGTCTCCGCATGGGCCCTTCTCGCCCGAGAAGCCGGGCTCCCCTCTGGGCCCCGGTGGTCCCGGCGGGCCTGGCCGATTATGCTCTGATAACGGATGGATGAATTAAATAAAGAATCGAATGGATTGTGTCCCATTACCTCCCGCCTTGCCGGGTTGTCCCGGCTTGGCAATGTTTCCTCGCGGTCCCTTTGAGCCTGGCAGACCGGGTGGTCCTGGCGCCCCTTGTGGACACTGCAAATTCAAATGAGCAACACCCTTTTTTGGTATAGCGCAAGTGCCCACCTTTTGACAGCTGTCTGCCCCCGCGGGCGGTGCCGGAAGATATTTGCCGGGTCTCCCCGGGTAGCCGGGCTTGCCCAGTGCGCCGTCATTGCCCGGCTTTCCGTCCAGGCCGGGCCGTCCTCTGTTGCCGGGCGGACCTTCACAAAAATGGATGCTTCAAATCAACCACACACACAGAAGCGGCTTAACCCTGACTGCACGAACAACAAGCGGAATGACTTGCGGTGAGACCAGCGGAATAGCGCGAGAAGGAATCCGCCGCGGGGGACTCCCCGCGTCTGACGCGCTTTTCGCCCTCGACGCCAGCGGATGCGACGCTGCTGGGGAGGCGACGCAAAATGTCCCGACTTTCCAACTAATAATAAAATTAGTGGTTGCTTCATCCATCACTATGTGTAAGGAATAAGCTCGCTAGACGGACATGCTGTAGTACGGCGGGTTTAGCCGATTTCTTATTAAAAGAATAATGCCCTCCTAAATGGACTGCTTTTCTAAATGCCAAAAAATGTTTGTGCCGACTTTGGTGACCTTGCATAGTTCGGCATTGGCCATAAGGGCGGCGATGCGTTGTTGGACATGCAAATGCGCAATTGGTAACAGAACGACGGTGGCCATCAGACAAACGGTGGACAAAACGGTGGCAAAGAAGACAGACTCGCGACAGCCGAGCATAGAGAAGGCGGAGGAGAGGGACATTTCGTCGGCCGGGGGACGAATGAAAGAAGAAAAAGCGAAAAATGCATTGTTGGATAGAGCGAATTCATTTTTATATGGCGGTGATCAGATGAATTGAATGACCCAAATCGGCGTTGATCAAAGCGGACAAAGGGAGAAGCATACTAAGGGCACTCACTAATCGCTTCTTGGAGAAATCAGCACAGTCCGTCGCGAAATGAAAAAAAAAATAGTCGAAAGGATGCGACAAAATCGGCGATTGATTTTTAGGAATTAAAATAGCTTTGAGCACAGTCGATCAGTGAGGGGTAAATCATTTAATGAAAGAAAATAAGTCACTTTTCTCAAATAAATGAACGGTGAAAATGCAAACAATTTTTGTCGTTTCATAAAATTTACAAAACAAATAACGCAATCGCATAACTCAATGAATTTGTTAACGAAATGGCAATTTTGTAAGCAAATGAGTGAAACGGGAGAAATTCAAAACCTCCAAAAGCAAAGGTTCCCAAATTTTAGTTTTGCATAATTGAAGTGGACGAACATAATAAGAAAAGCACCAGCCGGAAAATTATTACTAAAATTCCTTTACCAGTACGTTCCGTATGACTTATTTTTAGAACGATTTCAAAGACCTTAAAAATAACCGCCGCTGTCTGAAAAGGGCGCGCTCTTCTTCGGTTGGTCTTCATCAAATCAATTTGAAAGCAAAGCAAACGATCGATCATTCATTCGATGGATCGATCGATCGGTTGGATGATTCACTGTTAAAACAAAAATAATTTTTGCAAAAGACGTTCTCAAAGTAAGCTTATAACGGACTACGACCAAAATTTCTGTGTTTTTTCTTCAGTTTTGGCTGCTATTTTTGTTTTAGTATTTAACCTCATCGCCTCGTGTCGATTGTGCCGTGTCGTCCGTTTTCATTGTCTCTTCTCCAACGGATTTCGAAGGTCGTAAATGTCCAAAAGTGGGCTCAAAAAAAGTCGGAGTTGGCTATTGATGAAAAAGACGCATTTGAGAAGCACACAAAGGCACAAAATCAAAGCACAAAGGCACAGGACGAGGCCAATGGAAGTCGGCGAATATTCAAAAGCAACCGCCTCTTGAGGTAAAATGCTAAAATGCATGGGCCTGGGGATATTGCTAAAACAAAAAACGATTTTTATCATAATTGACTTTTATTACATTTCGCCACAATACGATGAAAAATAAACACAAAAGCAGGTATTTTTGTAGTAAGATTCACCGGACTCTTATGGCGAAGAATTTTATAGATCATCCATTGATGAGATTTATCAGTGGGAAATCCAAACAAATAGAACAAAAATGGTGGCATCATTTACACATACAATAAAACAATATATTTAAAGTGAAGCGGCCAATAGAAAGAGCCTAATGATAGAGAAGAACATCAACATGGCACAGCGCCATTGTTAGAAATAAGCCCGAGGCGCACGAAACGTGACGGGCGTAGGCGGCATCCGAATTCTGCCGGCGATTTCGCTTTCATTCAAACTCGGCGTGTGTAAGAGGACTTCGTCCGCGACGCGCATCCCGTGGTCCATTTTGGGAATGAATTTCTGCGAAGCCTGCTGATTTACTGATTTAATTCTCGAAAAATGTTATGCCGACTTTGAAGGCGCATGACCAGGGATGAATCCAGATGCCGAAAAATAAGGATCCTAGGACCAAAAAAGGTCGAAAATCCAAGACTCTGAACCAGGTTTGTAACCAGGGGAGGGAAGGGCGTGAGGGAAATCCCCCCCCCCCCCCGAAATGGAAAATCTGTTTTTTCCCTGACAAAAAAAAGAGGAAAATTTGCCCAAATCACTCACCTCCCTCCCTCCACCGAAACTATTTCCTTCCTCCTTCCCCTATTGAAAATTTTTTCTGGTTAAGGACTTTTTACGAACCCAAAAAGCAGGTTATTCCCTGGCGTGTACGGAAAAGGTGAAAAATAGTGCAATCGAATAAAACACTTACCGCGTGGATTGGCGTACTCATGGCACCACACTCGGAAAAGGACATGCCTATGACCGGCGTGTTCCCATTCAGACTCGGATGGGCCCCTCGGCCCGTTTGACCTCCCCTGGAGAGCAACTGCAGCTGCTGCAACTTGCCCAAGTGGAGTTGGATCTCCTTGTCGCGCTCAGCCAGCCTTGAAAGTGTTTTTGTTGTGATTAATTTGAACTTGTTAGTGGTAATTCCTCTATGGATTTTGTCTGTCTTCTGCGCCCGTCCAAGCGTTGGACACTTGTTCGAGCTCGGGTTCGTAAACGGAAAGCCTGATGTATTTGTATCAGTCCCCCGCCCCCCTCCGAAAACTCGCCCCAAAAAGGGGTCACAGACCCGCAACTTCCGCAGTATACGGGGAAGGGAAGGATACTCCCCCATAGGCGGTGACCACCCCCCTCTCAACGAGGTTGGCTCAATCACTTGCGCTCCAATTGTTGTGTCTGCACCCGATGCCGTTCCATCTCCGCTCTCATTTGGTCGCGCTCAATCAACGCCATGCGCTCCCTGTCGGCCGATTTCTTCAGTTCCGCTTTGAGCATTTGCACATATTTGGTGGCATTTTGCAACTGTTACAAAAAATAATGTATTCAGAAAGAACAATTTGCGGTAATATTTAAGTTTGCCGTCTTTTTTTTTTGAAAACAAACAATTTTAAAAGACTTCGAATCGAAAACACGTTTCTATGGGCCGAATCCAATAAGCAGTTTCCCAATTTCGTAAGCCGGACCCAAATAGAAAAATCAAAATTCAAAAAAAAAATTACGATTTTTTGTTCTACTTCGGATCCGGGGTTTGAAATGGGGAAAAATTTTGCAGTAACGAAGGGGAAAAGAAACATCACAAAACTCCACATCGTTTATTGTCAGCACAAATCTGCTCACCTTTTCCACCATTTGACGTCCCTTCATGTGCGTACGCTGGCTTTGCTGAAACTCAGCCACTTTCCTCAGCTGATCGAAGAACTCCGCGCTTTGGTCCCACGGCGTACGGAAGAATCGCTTCACTTCGGGTCGCATCATTTGGTTTAGCTCAACCAATTTAGTGTTTGGCCGATGGCAGACAATACAAATGGATGATGAACGGACGTCTTCTTAAACGATGCAAAAAAAAATGTGGATGGGAGGGGATTTGTGAGTTAGCTAAACGAAAGCAAGTCGAATAATTTTGAAGACTTTCATTCTGAAGCTGAGATGAATCTGGATTGTTCGGACCTTTTTGGGGTTCCAAAACTTGGATTGTCAGGATCTTTTTGTGTCTGGAATTCCGGAATTTGACGCACCCATATTAATCATTGGTCTATAGGCAACCACCAGTGTCAGTCAACATGTTAAACCCAATAAAAATGACTGGCCTTGCGCCTTGCTTAAACAGACGAAGCAAATCAAATGCCCGCACGAACTGAACAACAATCGTTTTAC
>JAKKIK010001811.1:0-14099 GCA_024500135.1 Heterodera carotae | reverse complement strand
ACATTAACCAGGCGCTCGCAACCCTCCGCTCACTCGGGCGCCCCACTACTTGCTCCGTCTTCGCATGCTCCTTTTTGCGTGTAATTTTGAATTCTCTGTCTCACATAGAGCTTGGAAACTCATCTACCCTTTTTTATTGCGGTAGAGTGAGGCCAATCCTCTGCCATAAAAGGCTAGGAAGCGAAAAATGGATTTCTCAAAATTTTATTTTTTGTTTTTTCTTGGCGGAGTTTCGGCCGGCGGAGTTATGTCTCGGCGGAGTTTCGGACGGCGGAGTTTTGGCCGGCGGAGTTTCGGCCGGCGGAGTTTCGGCGGCAGAGTTTCGGCGGCGGAGTTTCGGCGGCGGAGTTTTGTCCTGCTCCGCATGGTAGTACCTTTTGTTGGTCAATACTAAATACTAATCCCATTTTAATCGCAAAATTGTAACTAATCCTGTCTTCGATTTTTCAAATTTTTGATTTTTAAAACCTCACCAGGAAGTACAATCATCAATCAATTTGTCTTTGTCTAACAAAAATTTCAACCAACTTCTTTTTCTGGTTGATAGTGCTCTGGGCCCATATATTCCTGGCTGAATGATGATGAGAATGCGTCCAACGCATCAATTTCATATAAATAACGTTCATTTTTATCATTCGAATCAATTAGTATTGCATTGTCAAAATCTTTGAGCTTCAGCAACAATTCATCATTTTCAAAAACATACATATAATTTTGTGGACTAATCTTCATATGAATTGCCACTTAAAATATAATTTTTATTTTTTTAAAGAATTTATGTATGCGCAAGGACACTACCTATAATAATGTACCTAGTATTTTCCTCCACTGTAAATGATGGTGGGAATATGTACAAAAAAAAGAGCCTTAAATTTGGGCACCCAAGCCATCAAAATAAATCAAAGAACATTTCAATTAATATTTCAAATTTGTCTTCATCAGAGAAAAATTGATCCGTTGGCGCCTTAGACAATGCCAACAGCAGGATGTACCTACCTACAAACCAGGGATGGGCCAAAACAACAAATAAAAAGCGAAATGCGAAACGAAAATAAAAAGCGAAAGGCGAAAAACGAAAGCAAAAGTCTCAAAAAAAGCGAAAATGCGAAATATTCGAAAGCGAAATGCGAAATCTTTTTCAAAAATTTTTTGTAATCAAAGTATAAATTTTATAAAGTGGCGCAAGAAAGAAATTTTTTTCTCCATTCTACGTAGTCTAATATGTCGTATAAAAAACTTCTTTTTTTTGTCATTTGCTTATCAAGGACGTATCTAGGATTTGGTTTGGGGTGGGGTATCGAAGACTTTTTCGTAAATTTTTTTCGGAGCTGTGGGTTTCGGCGGTGCCGATAGGCGCCGCCAAGAAAAATTTTGAAAAATATAGCCAAATTTCTTAAGGGAAATTGTATAAATTCGAGTAAATTGGGGAAAATGACAATAAAATCATTAACATGGAAAGGATTTGAACCTGAGATAAAAATAATGTTGTCGGTCGCACAGACCACTAGGACAAATTGCTACATAGTTGGAATAGTTTAATGGAATTAGACAAGGAAATGTTCTAATTTTCAATTTTCTTCCCCTTACTGGAGAAAAAAATTTCGCATTTTTCGCTTTTGGCCTAAAAAGCGAAATGCGAAAAGCGAAAGTCCCAAAAAAAGCAAAAATGCGAATTATGCAATAGTGAAATGCGAAAGCTCGGCCCATCCCTGCTACAAACAATAAGTTAGTAATATTCTATAGAAAGTCCTTGGGATTCATTTTTAAATAACCACGAGGGATATTCTAAGCGGAGGATTCAAAGAGGGGTTCTATTAGAGGTGATATGGTAGATAGTGGAATACGGTAGAAAATAGATATTGTTACCTTGATGCATTTCTTTAATTGGTACTGTTAAATCGCGAATAATTTTCATCATTTCCAGATCATTTTCATAGGAATCATTGCGCTTGTACAGTCGCTCGTGGAATGTCTCAACACCCAACTCCAATATCATAATATCTACATGAAAACGCAAAGTGTTGCCTCTAAAAATGATAGATTTATTCAGTAAAACATGGCAATAAAAAAAATAGTCGAATCTGATCAAGAAATTATTTTTATACCAATTAAAACTCACGAGTCAAACAGTTCAATGAGGTGCTTTCTTTGAGGCTTTTGCAATTTTTCCTGAATTTTTTCCATTATCCTGCGTGCTTTTGTTACAATTCGGTTCCCACCGAACCCCTGATTAATTTTGACAGCGATGCATTGTACAGTATTATCAGGTTTCACAAAAAATCCGACTGATGTCTAAAATATAACAACGAATACAATTTTATATTGGAATTCTTTTTTTTTCTCGAACCGTTCCAAATGGACCATGGAAGTCATCTTCACTACTTATTTTGATGTCCAATGGTGGGACATTTTTGTGCGAACTGTAGGGAAGGTGCATTTGCAGCGAGTCAACTGTATATGCTCCACAAGAGCACAAAAGATTGGATAATGTCACATTCGTAGCAATATCCGTAAGGCAAGATAAATATAATATTATCAGTAAATTTATTAAAAACATGTTTCTGTTGTTTAAAAAGAACACAGCTATGGACAAAGTTAATAAATACAATAAATGTAAATAAAAAAATATATATTGTACAAAACAAGGCCAAATAGCCAAGAAAGTATAATCAATGGAGCGAAGAATATGTAAAAAAATCAATGGGTTTATAAAAAAAAATCAATCACAATTGCTTCGGTCGAAAAAATATGAGTAAAAAAATTAAATTATATGTCCACCTATTATTCCGTCCACCTACGAAACTTGGTCTTATTCAATCGAAAAGTTCTTGTCAAAATATATGCCTTAAAGAATATAATAATATTTTTTTTTTGGTTCTTTTCTGTTTTATGACCCCCCCTAAAATTTTAAAATAAAAGATCATTTACAGGGTAAAATGGGGTGCTGATCACGAATATGACATCAAACTTAGATATTTCGAACCCCGAACCCGAATTCAAACAAAAAACTCGAAAATTTAATTTTACACTTGTAAACATATATTATCTTTTATGGGGTAAATTAAGTCAGGGAGCACTAATCCGCCGTTATTTTTACGATTTTACTACGGGGCAGTACAAGCCCTAGAGCCCTACTTGGCAGGTCAGGAATCAACAAACAAAAAAAAACATCTTAGGCTTAGACTTATATCCTTCAGTGTTTTCTTATTTTCGCTAAGAATTTGTGTACATAATCGCCTCATGTGTGATTCACAACAACTATCCCCCTGCCACCATGTGAGTTTCATAAAATTGCCAACTCGGAGAGTTCCGAACATTTTTTTGGGCTTTATTATTATCCAACCTAATCCCTATAAACTTGGTATCATTGGAATAGGGTTTAGAGCAATTTTAACAAGAAGATAGGCAATTAATTAACTCTCAAAAAAGTTACGCATGGAATATGACTTTTTTGCAATAGAAAAATCATAACTTTTTTTGAAGATGAATTAATCACTTATTTGTTAGCTTCTGCTGAACACTGCTTCTAAACACATCAAGCTATCAAAAGATACCAAATTTATAAAATTGGTAGTCATTGAAAGAATTATAGCCCAAAAACTTGCTCGGGACTTGCTAACAAATAAGCTGGCAGTTTTATATACGAAAAATTTTCTTTGATAAAATTTGGCATTTTCTTATTTGTTTTTCATCAAATTTAGACATTTTTTTTGCAGTTTTGTTTCACTATGTAGCCATTTTCAGTGTAATATATAAATGTATGTCATTGTTAATTTCAAATAGCTTTCAGCAAAGACAATTTCTCGTCATCCTGATCAATGGACCAGATCATGGTGCCACCAATCTTCTTATCAGCAACATATTGAGCCTAAAATAATTGATTTAAAATTTTATAAAAAGGGAACTAAAGTTTTTAGCATTTTTCATTTACCTTATCCTTCAGTGCTTGTGGGTTGTCAAAGGTTAGAAGTCTTTTGGACGAAGCATCATAAATGTACGGCGTCTTTGCCGTTTTTTGATATCTTGTCTTAGACAAATCGAAGTTTTTGCCCAAATCACGCCAAGCCAATTCGGTGCCATAGGCGCCCAGCTGACGCCAAAGAGCATCGTCGCCCTTCAAGGGCGCTCCAACGTTGGTCCAATGTTTTCCATAGAATGGCACTCCCATATTCAACTTTAAATAAACATAGAAAAACAAATATTTGCCATAAGTGACTTCCAATAGGATTAAGCCCCAACGCTTCGGGGGCAAAAAAGACGGTTTGTGTTGGAATTTCAAGGAGAATTGATTATGCAAGACCGTGGGCCTATTGATGAACAGAACAAATGGTCCAAAAAATTTCTGGGTTGCGCCTTAACCCTCATTCAGAATGGCCTTACCTTCCCCGGATTACGCATTTTAGACAAATGATATTTCATTGTCCAGTCGCTGTTTAGCACTTCCGACGGATCGGCACTTCCGCCCTTAAAAAGTGCCGAATTTGGCCCAGTTGAAGAGCTCCATCCGCCATAATAGTCGTAGCACATCACGTTAATGAAATGAACGGCGTCAGCAATGCCTGCCAAGTCAAAGCCGGGGTCCAAGTAATAGGCACTTGCAGCCGATGCAATGCTAAGCAAAGCGCCCGAGGGAAGTGCCTTTCGTAACTCGCGCAGAAATGTCACATAAATAGTCTTGTCATTCTGTCCAAACAAGAAACAAATTTTATTTTTTTGGCAATCAAATTAAATTATGGCATGAATACGCTATCGTACAGCAGTTGGAAACTCCCAGTCGATGTCGGCACCGTCAAGACCATTTGTCTTGAGATATGCAACAATGTTGTTGATGAACCCTTTGCGTGTGCCACTGTTTGATGTCAACGCTGTAAATGTGCTTGGCGGAAAGCCGCTTAAAAATTAAAATATTTTTTAAATAAAAATGAAATATTGTTTACCCTCCACCAATGGCAATCATCACTTTCAGTGCACCATTTGCAGATTTGCCCACTTTTAATGCTTGCTTTTGGACTGTGCTCAATGGACTCAAGTTTCCTTGAGCGTCTGGCGTGGAAAAAGACAGGATCAGATGAGTCAGTTTCTTGGCCTTAACAAATGAATTTAAAATTTTTTCATTCGAAATATAAGTAGGTAAGCCGTAAGCCTCGATCCCGCAATTTTACCCATAACTAGATAGTCCATTCGTATGAAGCGGTCTTTATTATTTCATTCAAATAAATATTTTAGATCACCAAGCCTCGACAAATTTGTTACCACGGCCCAACTTCCGCCTGGCCTCTGGGCCTAACCGCCAGCCCGCTATTACGGCATCTGAGCCCGGACCGCAACAGAGCTAGGCCCTAGACCCTGTCCCGCTTGACCTTGAGGCTGCTTGATTCTCGATTAGGCCCTGTCTCTTAGTCCAAGCACCTCCCGAACTTTGTAGTTACAGAATTCTAACAAATAAATTCATACAAACTTGTTCGTTCGACAATGGTCGGATTCCTTGATAATAGCCGACAATTCGGCGTCCCCCACTGACAGGAACAATTGCATTTTGGTAGCAAATGAAGACAATAAAGAATAATATTTTTAAAAAATTTGTCATTTTGTGATTTTATTTTTTAATTTAATTTTAATAATTAAATGTGAGCGCTGCTTATATATCATTCAGAAATGAACCACAACAGTTCGTTCTGTGCAAACTTTGGTTCTAAGCATAAAGCATTTTCGTAATTTTATTTAACGTTTTTGATATTATTCGAATTTTGTTTCATGGATGACACATTTTCAATGAATGTTTGTTCAACTTTCATTTTCAATAGTTTTTTTTTAAATTAAAATTTTGGCTTTTATAAGTGTTTGTCCAACTTTGAAATTTTAATACTATAACATTTCAATTTGATTTTTTTTTTTTATTTTCACAATAAAATATATGTTGTTGATAGATTTAGTAGATTTAAATGGCAACTAAGTAAATAAAAAATTCAATCAACTGAACGGAATTTAAAAAAATCGTATCGACATATTTAAGACAATTTCTATCCTCAAACATGTTTTTGTGATTTATAAAACCCTCCTCCACTTCCCGGCCTTCTTGTTGTAGGAAGGTTGAAAATAAAGCCAAAGGGGCTCTAACTAAATAAACTTAAATTTGCCAAACTTTTTATGCAAAAATAACATGAAATGATCATAAATAACACATATCAATACGATCATCATCAACAACACTAATATTTTTTGTTTGCGCAGTCTCCTGGACACTCCGCTCGCTAAGTCGTAAAATGTTCCAAAATTTGTCTATTTTATTTTGCTGTGACTCTCTAGGTGAGGTAGTGCCAACATTCATTGACTAGAATAAGTATGGCGTGTCGCCAACACCGGCGCCCTCAATCACACCGCCTTCATTCACATTGGCCAATTTTGTGCGCAACAAGTGTCCACGCTGGACATTGTGGACCACGGAGCCGTCCACCATGTTGCCCACCAGAAAGCCGTACACACCAAGTTCGCCGGTCACCTCTTTCAACTGAGGTTCATTGAATGGACGAAGGAAGTAGTTCTAAAAAATCGAAAAGTGTATGTAGATTAAAATTAAAAATTGTAAACAATTCTTAAAGAAAAAGAATTAGATTCCAATGGTAGGGGATTTTTTTTAAATCTCCTCAAATGGAGGGAGGGGGTGGGCTACAATTATGAGGATTTACTGGTAATTAAATAATTAATGCTTTTGTGTACCCACTTGAATTTTCATCGGATGCAATCGTTGCATTAAAATATGTGCCGCTAGTTCATCGGGCGTGAATTGTTTAAGTTTCGTTGCAACATCTTCATCAAAGAAATTATTTCCACCGCATTCACGGTTGGGTTTGAGCACGTAGTTGCTTGGATTCTCAATGGCATCCTTCAAAATTATTAATTTTTTTTTTTGATTATTTATTTTGCCAAGTTTTTGAATTAGAGCCAACCCGTCTAATTAAGCCCCGCCCTCACCTTCTAATAAAGCCTCATTTTGAGGGTGGTTGAAAAATGTGCTCTCCCTAATTAATTTAAAAAATAACCTCAATTATTTTCCGAGTTGCTTTATCATTAAGTTCAAGTCCCCATATGCCGGTAAATGTTTGACGAATTGCAGCCACTGTTAGCGCATCAGTTGGAAGCGGAAAAAAGCGTTCCAAAACACCGGGTTTGGCAAGAAGCTATGGGTTTAAATAGTAGTATATACTTAGCTGGCTGACTGAATTTGATCCAGAAACTTTTAGCAACACACCTGTTGGATTTTCTTTGAACTACTAATTGCAATTGCCAGCGAAGGAGCTTTCTTTAAAACAAAACGATTTAAACAATATTAATAAAAACTTATTTATTGGGCTTAATATAAAAAATTATTTATAATAGTAAGGGTCCGAAATCTAGCCAGGATTTTCACGTGATCTCCCTCTCGACCCCGGAAAAGCGAAAATTAATTTGGTTCCGGGGCATCCTTATGTTCTCCGTTTTATATTTCCAATTTCTATACAATGGCGGTGGAGCGTTCAATAGCACGTCGGCATTCCATCTCATCAGCATTCGCCACATAGCCAAGTGCAGATGTTTGGGAATTGACAACACCCACAACACGGCCATTAAGACGAAGTGTGAATGTTTTTGGGTCAAGACTCAGTCTTAAATATATTTTATAATTATCATATTGCTTCTTTATTTAAAATATAATATTGGCACATTACTTTTGACCCTCTCTCAGGGAGAGATATTCCACTTTAATTTGGCCATTCGACACACGTTCCAATTCCAGTTCAATATTGGCGTAGTCAAAGATGTATGGCGAACAGTCGATGAAAGTAAGAATCACGACAATGGCATTTGGGTCGTTGAATTGTTGCCTTAAATTCAAATTTTGTTAATTCTATGTTTTCTGTAAATAAAGCCCATAACCACCCATGCCACAAATAGAGCGCATTCCGGAATATACAGAGGTCCCATTTGTTACTTTTTTTTTGAATTAATGTAAAAAGAAAGTTTTTTGATGCCTTTTCCATCATTTATATCTCTTCTGTCTGATTTAGCTTTGAAATTTATTTTAAATGGAAAAATATCTGAGTTCAAATTATTTACCAACCATGCCATGTGCAAAACGTTGATGAACTCCTTGTCCGGCTCGTTGATCGGCACAACATCATTCGATGCTTTCATGCCAACTTTTTGCAGCATTGCACTGTGCAACTCGGTGATTTTACGATCCAATGCCAGGCTCGCGATCGAACCGCAGTTGACCTCAACCTTTAAAGTAATAAAAAGTTGAATTTATTTGCTCATTTGAACTTTTAAATTGTAAAATTGGATACCAATTCTTAAAGAAAAACAATATGTATTTTATTAATCCATATCTCACTTTAACCGGGTCGGGACATGAAAAAAACCGGGATTTCCCGCCCCGGTCCCGTTAAACCCTAGTTATAAAACTAATAAAATTAAATTTTGTTTTTTTTACCTGTTTGGCTTCGTATCTGTCCTGCTCAACTACATTTAGCATATAATCCTGGAAAGTAAAATTTTATAATATTTTAGAGTGATTTTTAAAGTTTGCAAAAAAGGGTTATCCCATTATCATAAAAAGGCCATTTGACAATTTGTACAAATGGTCCCATATGGAAATCAGACAAATTTTTGGTTTTTTTTTCTTACCGCTCTTTGTATCATCACAGTGTACGGCTGCTTGATGCCTTCCTCATGCACATCCTTTAAAATGTTGACGAGTGCCCTGATGTGCGTGTCGGTCTTCACCACATCCTTATAAGCGTCGATCATGAATTTGTAGTCACTGGCCACACGGAAGTACAGCAAATTCATTGCCTAAAGTATTTATAAAGAATATAAACTGTTACAATAATTTAATTACATATTTACCAAATTTTTAATAGAAGCCAGAATTTTTTTTTTTTCATTGTCCCCTACAATGTGGGGGAGGTGAGCTCTTATTAGAGGGTGGTTTATGATAGAGTAGCTTTATTAGAGAGGGTTTCAAGTGGAGGGGCTTCAATTAGGGGGAATCTATTAAGAGGCTTCTACAAAAGAGGCCTCTATTGTAGGAAGAATTTATTAAAGAGAACGGAAGTTAGAGGGGGCATCTATTAGAGAAGGCTTCAATGGAATTAACTATAGAATGCTTCTATTAGAAGTGACCTCTTTAGTTTGTCTTCTATTGTAGGGAGCTTGACTAAATAAGACTCTTGATTAGAGGGGACTTCTATTGACGGAAAGATGCTCTGATTAGACAAAATACCGAATCATATAATAAAAATATGTTTTAAATATAAGAATACAATTTTAAATGTTAGACCGTTTGCACATTAATGAGTTGAAGGTATGCACCACGAGGGAAAGGGCTCGGGAACAGTGTAACCGATGCAAATTCAGGATCTTTTCTTGTACGCACAATCAATGCATGGTTGTGTGACCATTCGATGGCATATTGTGTCAACTCGCGCAGATCATTTTCATCTTTGATCATATTTTCCACATACTTTTGCTCATTTTGTACAGCTTTGTTGCCTATTTTAGAAAAGTATTCATTTCTAATATGTGCCATTTTTGTTGTAAATTTACGGTCGGGTTTTCAGCTTTTGTTAACACGACCCATCGATTAAAAAATTTTAAAATCTTACGAGTTTTTTTGACTGGCTAAAAAAGTAGCTCTGATCAATAATTTTTTCGGTTTCGGATTTATACAAAACAAAACATCCGATAAAGTTTTCTAGTTAAATGGTTTTACGAATTTTTGTTTTTTAACCGACCCAAATACCTTCAATTGCCACATGGTTGTGTGAGACCGCATTACCACGAAAACTGGTCAACATGAACACAATGATAAAACTGGAACCGTTGATCTTGATCATTGCAGCAGATTCAGGAATCCTCTTTTCGTTTTGATGTGAAAAATTGTTTGTATTAAAAGGAAGAATTGAATGATGGGGATGTTATTTTTCAAAAAAAAAATCAGCTTTTATAGGCTTTACTCTTTCCAACTGCTGGTGGGTTTTTTCATGTGAATAAGCAAACAAATATTATTATTCTTGTCTTCCAACTGCAAAAATTAGTCAACCTGGCAAAAATACTTCCTGTTTTAGGAAATAATTGCTCACTTTACATCAAATGCTTTACTCATTTTAATATTATATAGTTAAAAATCAATCATAAACATAATTTCCGCTGAAATCCTGTTTCCGACTGTTTTTATTTTTTAATTATGCAAGAGTCATCATAAGTTCCACAGGGGAGTTTTTACCTTTCAGTACCCCTCCTAGAGGCTGGAGGGGGGGGGGGTCTGTTGGAGGGAGAAGGGTGGGGCCCAATTTTTGTTTTCTAAATATTCTTAAATTCATAAGTTTCTTCATAGTTCTCCAAATCTTCACCCGTCGCGATCGAACTAGCTAGCTATCGGTTGAATGTAGTAAGATAGAATGAGAGTAAACAAAAAAAAATCCGACTTCCGATGCGGCTTGGTTTGCTCGATTAATCAGTTAGCTTTGTTTGATGGAAGCTTTTTATTTAATTCACTTCAATCAAAGGAGAAAAGGTTTTAATAAGAGCGAAAGTCACTTTATTTTTCATAAAAGATGTCTTCTATTAGAGGGTGGGCTTCAAATTAAGTAGGGCTTATATTGGAGAAATACTTAATTTTTTATGTAAATTTACTTTGTAAGTATTAAATGTTACATTGTTTTGACCGCACAAATCAAACGCATGCCTAACAATTTCCTTTATTTTCTATACAACCAACAAATTCACAGAGTGCCTAGCATAATATTCATTCTTTAACGGCGCTGTAAAAGGGGTAATTAACATTACAAAAACAGCAAATCCGGCACGGCATTGGCCAGCCCCATCATTTTCACCTCTTTTGTACCCTTCGGTGCCCTGCCTCGCCATTAAGGGAGGTAGCGACTAAGAAAAATAGGTTGTTTTATTGTGTGAAAAAAATAGTTTTTCAACAAAGCTGAATTCTTGATTCGGGTTTTTTCAGAACAATTCAATAACTACTATATGTGTATCAATTTGTAAGAATTCGCCTTTATGAACAAATTTTCATGACCATGCATACTTTAAATTGGGTGACTTGACCAGCAGGATGTAACTATTTTATCGTTTTATTGTTCTTGTCCACCAATCAATCTGTCATAACAATATTATTTGGTAAAAAACTAATCAACCAATAACAATACCAATACTATGGTTTCAATTAATTGATTTTTATTGATCGATTAAGAGCTCTAGTGCCTGTGATTCTTACTTCCATTAACAGAAAGAATGTTGACATTAGTGAATGTTTTGTTAAAATTGATTTTCGTCTACTACGGCAACATTTTGTTCGTATTGCTGTTTCAACATTTTGTCACCATTATCAATGCGGTCACGCTGTCCGCCGGCTCCCACTTGGACATGAGTGTCATTGTCACTGTGCAGAAAAATTACACGGGCGACAGTTGTCGTCAAGCATCGTCGATGATGGCATCATGGGATGGAGTAAGAGGCGAAAAGGACATCGAGAAAGGCATCACCGTTTTTCTTAATTAAACCCTCCCTCTTGTAATTAAGCTCCCCCTCTAATTACTTTTATTTGGGTTTCTGATATATATGTAGCACCCCACCCGATTTTAAAAATCATCCGATTTTAAGCCAAATCGTCTCAGGATTTTTCGATTCAATGTTTATCCGAACGTATTAAAAAGCCCCAAGCCCAACGTGAAAATTAAATTTTATTCAATTGTTTTTGTGCAGAATGTCTGTGGCGAAAATGTACACAACAAGTGCAGTACAAGGTTGATTTGGGCTACAGCAAGGTCGCATATGGTAGTGCAGTACCGTGTTTCCTGTTTTAAGACCAATCTCCATCCAACCACCGCCTTCCTTTTTCACGACGAAGAAAAAATAAAGACTCCCCCTCTAATAGAGCCCTTGTTAGAGAACGAGTTTAAAAATAAATCATCCATATAAAAAAGCCCTAACCCTCGTGTGGAGCGTGGCTAATATAGGAAACACGGACTTGCAAACTAAACTGCAAATAAATCATTTGTGCCACCAATGAAAAACGAAAGGTCCGAATGAGCGTGGATGGAATGCCCTTTCACTACCCTCGAGGGCTTACTCGGGACTCATTTGTCCAGGAGAAGAACCGCGTGTCAAGAGTGCTGGCGGAACGCGTTCGTCGTCTCAATAATGACGCTTTTCAGCCATATTTGTCTGCTCTCAAATTGAAAATAAAATAACAAAATTATTCTAATTCACCAAGGTATTATGAGTTCGAAAGTTTGATCAGGCACTTTTATGATGGACATTGTCGAATCCTTGCTTTGTTCAATCTATCAATGTGATTGCAAAAATCCTTTTGGTCAACCATTGAACTCGACTTATTTTTTATGTTTTTTCCGGGTTACTAGTGGGAGGGTTAGGTTAAAAAGGAGGTTGTTTTGTTAGAGGAAACTTTATTTTAAAAAAATTAAGGAGTGATCTTGTTGAGGAACGCTTATCAGCGTCCAATTATTCGTTGAAGAGGCGACCATCAGAATTACAATGTTCTAAAATAGTAAGGGAATATGGAAAAAAGAATTAATTTTCATAGATAATTTATGTAAGTTGTTTATTTTTAAAGGTGCCAAATATGTTGGAATTTGAGCGTAACTTGGTTGAACTGGTTGAACGTAATTGGTACTTTGATTGGGGACGGGTAAATGGCGTCACAGAATTTGTCGATTTAACTTCATTGCCAATTCTGCGCAGCACAACGACAACGTTACGGACATCACCTTTTTTGAGGCGATCAAATACCGCATTCCGCCCTCACCAATTCCGGTATTGTGTTGCCGGCTGGGATATGATTTAAAATAGTGAGGGATCTGACATTTAGTTCAAAATTTTAATGTTTTTAAAATTTATTAATTTTCTAGAAAAAAAATTTAGTCAAGAAAACACGATTTAGTTCCGGTTACAGTAGGGTTTGTCTGCAAATTCCAGACTTTAGTTTTAAACCTAGTATGTTCAATAAATGTGTAAATTTAGATGATCGAAGCCTATCAGCAAGAGGCAATAACCAAACAAAAACTGGTTGATGTGAGAAAAAAAAACAAAGACAATAAAAAAGGAAAAATATTAATAAAAATAATTAATTATTAATATTTTATAAACAGCACACCAATCAGCTTTTCCGGTTCTTGCTCGAACTTTGGCGTCATTTGTCTCAAAATTTGGCTACTAATTCTCGTGTAGATTATAGCTGTCAAAAATTGATAGACGAAATTGAACATATCATTAAGGTCATCATCATACACTGGAGATGTTTAAGGATTTGCAAACCTTTTAAAAATGCAATAAGACTGCAAAAGAATCCCCTAAAGCGACTTTTAAATTAAAAAATTTTTCTTCTAAAGGATTTTAAACTTTTTGACAATTTTGAGAATATTTTCGCTTTTATACTTTTTCAGGGTCTTTGGACTTTTTTCTAAAAGTTTTTTAAACAATTAATAAAATTTTGTTTATATTTCGGTATTATGGTCATATTTTTCCATATTTCGTAATTATATCTATATAATAATGGCCAATTTGCGATTTTATGTTCATTGCCGATCCCTAATTATCAAAGAATGAACCGCTGGTCGCTCGAGTTGCCTACAATCCGTTACGAAGTTTACTTGTGCGCAACTTGGAAGTCATTCTTCAATCAAAGATCAGTTCTATTAGAGGGCGGGTACCATGATCAGAGTTTAATTTAGCAAATTCATTTTTAAACCCTTTAAATTAAGCAGCGCGAGGCCAGGGAGGCAAATATTTTGAGTAAGTCTTGTTCAGGAACAGTCTCGATACATTGGTTCGGGGATTAGCCTTAGATTGGGACTATATCCATTTCTCAAGAAACAATATGGCCACTTTACGCTTCCGTTTCTTGTCAATGACTGTCGTGCGAATGGAAGAATCACGCGAGTACAATAACTTCAATTTGCTCGGTATTTGGTTTTTTTCATTAGCTTAGAGTAGGGTTCCTCCCCGACCCCGACGTCCCCGATCCCCGACCCCGACCCCCGACATTTTTGGGCCTCTTCCCCGACCCGACCCCCCGACCCGACGCA
>JAKKIK010001810.1:0-14102 GCA_024500135.1 Heterodera carotae | reverse complement strand
CTTCTAAGCAGGCATCTAAATCAAAATGTGCGTCTGAAATTTCGCCCTAAATTTATATAAATTGAAAATTATTACCTAAATTCCATAAAATAAATCAAGGCATCACAAAATTTTTGGGCATAGACGACCCGCAAAAAAAGGCTGATGAGCAAATTGCGAGCCTAATGATTCGTTCTAATTGCTCTTTTTTGTTTGTGGAAACACCCGAGTTGCGGAACTAGAAGATTTATCAAAATAATGACAGCTCATCAATTTTGACTTTAATTCTCAATAATGGATATAAAGATAATTCTCGCTTTAGTATAAAATAATTAATGAATAAACATATCCATTTATAATTATTATTACTAGTAGTAAAATAAATATACCATCTGTTTTATTATTCCTAAATTGGTTGATTAATTATTTTCGATACATCTTTAGTCGATTGTTTTCAATTTAAAACTTTATTTATTTATTTATATTGATGAGTAAATACATTCAGTGAGGGTTCTTGGTGTGATTGTTATACATATCAGTCTGCATCATATTGTACTTCACGCATTCTGAGCACATCACTTGTGTAAAATGGAACTCATTGTCTCCTATAACTTTGAACTGATCTTTGTGCTTGTAATTGATTCGCCGACATCCAGGACATAGAAAGTTAATCACCGCAAATTTTGAACGTGCTAGTTTCCAGAAGAAGCGTTGTTGACCCATCAATGTGTGCTTTGCCTTTCTCTCTGTTTTCTCCGTTTCCTTGGGCGTGTACTTTTGCAGTTCAATGGGCTTCACACTGATTTGACCCTTAACATCAGGCATTTGGATTGAAGATTTTTTTGACATATGACAGTGTGAGATCAGTCAGTAGGGGTAAAAAAAAAAAAATCCTCTTAAATACACATATTTGCCTACCAAAACAATATCTATATGATAACTTAGCCCAAAAAATTAATATTAGCTCTTCTAAACAATATGAGCAAGTCCAGATATCTACGAGTGTATTTTTTATTTATTTTTTTATTTGTTAATTTTTATTTTATTATTGTTTTTATATTTATTGCTTTATTTTCGTATATTTTTGAATTACTTGATTGGATCGAACCTATAATAAGATAACTTATGTAAAATTAGAAGGATAATGTATTTATTTATTTATTTTTTTTTATTTGGTAATTTTTATTTTATTATTGTTTTTATATTTATTTCTTTATTTTGGTATATTTTTGAATTACTTAATTGAATCGAACCTATAATAAGATAACTTATGTAAAATTAGACGGATAACAGAGTAACATTTAATGTTTATTTTTCAAAATAAATTATTACAAGTAAAACGAAAAAGCGGTTCAACTTTGCTTTACATTAATAAAACAGCAAAATTGTCAAAGTGAGAATTCATTAAACTTTTTGAATATTAAAAATAAACAAGAATGAATTCTCTTACACATAATATGAACAAAAGGGAAAAGTTCCTTAAAAATGATGAGAACCAATTAAAATTTTGTTAAATAAATTGAAAAGAATAATTGGTTCCCTTACAATTAAGGCTTACGGTAACCAAACTCGAGGACATTATAGGAATCATTGATGATCCCTTTGGTGAAAATGGGTTGATAGAGTTTGGTAAGGGAATGGGTGAACACTTTGCCTTGAAGAAGATTTGGACGAATAAAATGAGGATAGTTTACAGCAATGGGGTCAGCGGGATCATCTGAACCATACCTAACAATTTGTTCCTTAACACTATCATAATGGATCTTGTGCGTTGTCTGTTCATCGAGTGTAATCCCCCTTATTTTCAAATCATGCTCAATCTCACCATTATCCCTCCGCCGAAGCATCAGCCCATAGTTTTTGCAGCCGGCGCTGATGAACTCCAAGATGTGGTGATCCGGCTTTTCGTCTGTCAGTTCTCCAAGGTGTCCTTTTCCGGTTGGCAGAGGGTCATTGAATTCGGGGTGTGTGTAAATAACGCTGTCGGTGTCGTAGTACAAGATTTCGCAGTCTGGTGTGTCCGCTACTTTCTTAAGGGCGTCGTAGAGGTAGAGTCGTGCTTCGGAAGTAGTGATGAGGGAGAGCACGACGTTTGAGTATTTATTTTCGTCGACAAATTCTTCCTTGGGTTTGTAGGTGAGCATGTACACGTCGTTGTCTTCGTCCATCATTTCCACGTCCATCAGTTCAATCTTTTTGTCGTCGGAGTATTGTCGTATCAGGCACGGGTCGTTGTTGATGATCGCCTTGGAGAGGAGGTTGCGCATAGAGAAGCGGCCCCATAAGGAGTTGAGACAGAGCTTTGCGATGTACCGCTTCCCCGGGTCGGCTTTCATTTTGTTGTTGTCGAGTTTGATACCGAACCGCGTCCAACACTCCTCTAAATACTCTTCCTTCTCTCCCTCACTCTTGCACCATGATGGGAAGCCGGTTGCGTGGATCTTCAAGGCCATCATTTCACTGACGTAGGACTTGAAGATGTTGTCGCTCCAATTGTCGTATTGGAGGACGTGAAAAAGTTTGCGGACGGTGTAGCCGGCTTCCAGTGCTGCATTTAATTCGAGGTGGGTGCAAGTTGATACAAATGCTCTGTCGTTTGGGTTGAAATGGGTGCAGCTGTAGTTGTCGTCTTTGAGTCCATTGGGGTGGTTGTCGGCATAGTATTTTGAACATTTTTGACAGAGTGGGAACAGAAGACGCTCATCAAATTTTACTGGCATTACAGTGACTTTAATGTTGCTGTTTGGCGGTTGGAGTAGAACTTTGAGGAGTCCTTTGTATGTGTTGTCGGACGGTAAACGCCAGTTGACCGTTTGCTCATTGGGTGGTATGCTGATGATTTTGGGGTGGCCAAGAGGGTAGTTTGCCGAGAAGTTGGTCCACGGGTAGAGACTGGTGAAGTCCTTGTAGCTGATTTTTTGTCCCGGTTGTGCAGTGTGGAGTAATTTCATCGGTCCCGTCCTGCCCCCATGAAATGCGTCCCTAATTTTTATTGGTGAGCGGTCGATCCAGTTGTCAAAAAATTCCTTCATCACTTTGTCCTTCTTTAGCTGCTCGTCGATTTCATGCTCCCACACCACTTCCAGATCGACGTAACGGCTCAATATCTCATGCTTTCTCTCCTCCCTCTCCCTAATCTCCCGCAGTGTCTTCCGTTGGGCATCCTCGTCTCCTGATCCATTTCATCATAACATTCCTCACATCCATGCCACACACACCCATTCACTTCAATTATTCGATCCCGCGTCCCGCTTTTTCCTTTAATGTAACCATCCACCTGATATATCTGCCCCTCTCGTTTGAACACATATTCTCCGTAGCGGGAGTGAGCCGTTTGTATGTTGACGTTGTTGGTGTGGGAGTACCAGTCGAGATATTTGATGGCAAGTGCGCTTTGATTTTGTTGGGGGGTGTATCCCTTCTCCGGTACTATGGCAAGTGCGTTGGACTCCAAATGGTTGAGGGCGAAATTTTTGACGCACGCAATGGCTATAGTCATTGCTTGCCATAGTATGTCGATTCCTCCGTGCTTTCCGTTCCTCATTGTTAAAGTTTTGAATTCCCGGCGTAGTTCTACGAGTGCGTGTGTGAGGATTTTAACGTCGTTGCAGCAATATTCAGGTAGTTTTTCTTTGAGATCGAACGGCTGGCTATTGCTGCTGAGGTACCAGTCGTCGAACTTTTGGAGGTCAGGTTTCTTCATTTGATTGGGGCAATAGTTTTCGCGAGGAGGAAGATGAGGGAGAACGTTGTTATAATTTGAAGATTTGTTGAACATGTGCGGGAAATGTTGTTTGTCCTAAAAGAAAATAAGAATTAAAATAATTGTAAAAAATATTTTTACATTACTAAGTGTTTTAATTATATACATTTTTTTTGACAATAAAAATCAATAAATTTACTTGTATTTTGAGCCCAAATGATTTGATAAGTCCTGATAATTTGATGGGCATTAAGTTGTAGCTGTCGTGAAGAATTGTAAGAGGTCCGTGTTCATTGGCCTTGACTTTGAGTTCATAGAGGCGGTTTCCTTGTTTGATAATGTCGGGGTCGTGAATACCTAAATTTATTTAAAAATTTATTTGTTAGAATAATAATTGTTATGGATTTACCTTGCGCAATGACCTCCTTGATAATCATTGTCATGTCGTAACGGCCCCCAAAGTGCGCAAAGGCAATAGTCGGAAATTTTTTATTGTGATCAAAGAAGAGCAATGGACGAATTCTTGTAGCGGTCGTTGGGTGATCACTTTGTGGTCGACAATTGTTTTTGTATAGTTGAACGGAGAGAATGTAATTGTTCGGTGGGGGATTAATCCTGGGACCCTGTCCTGTAAAAAATTTTCTCACGTCCTGTTACATTACAGTATCCGAAATTCTGTTTTTTTGGGCAGGATCCTGATGGTTAAGTCGAAAATTAGATAACATAATGCTAATTTGTATGGTAAAAGTCTAGAATACTGGTACCTAACCAAATCCGGCAAATGATATATCAACCGACTCCGCTTGGTCTGTAATGAATGAATATACAATAATTTTTTGGCGGAAAACCCTTTGAACCGGTTTTTGAACCGGTCAAAAGTCGTGAAAAGTGGGTGAGAAATGACTAAAAATCAGCCTAAACTAATTATTTTCCCGTCATATTTGATATTAATCGACGGGGTCAGCCCTACTCGCCGATGGACAACTCGCCGATGGACAACTCGCCGATGGACAACTCGACGATGGACAACTCGCCGATGGACAACTCGCCGAAGAGGACAACTCGCCGAAGGACAACACGACGAAGGGGACAACTCGCCGAATTAAAAATAAGCAGAATTTGCTGTCAACCAATTTCTCAAATTCTTTTGTGCTTTTTCTTTATCGGGCCATAAATTCAAATTTTCTGGAGAGAATCACTTTAAGTGACCGCACTACATTATGATGATGATGATTTCGTGTTTTATCGCTTTTTATTTTTAATTAAAACAGTGTAAGAAGTGTAAAAGGACACAATTAGTGGGTTGTTTTTTCATCTTTTAAATCTAGAAATACATTATTTGATTTACAAAATGCACTCACCACTAAAAATTTATAAATTAAAATTATTTTATTATTTATGTTCTAATTCAAAAATACAAACGGTATAGGTCCAATGCAAAAATAGACAGTAGATTTGTTTGCATAGTCAGAAAAAGGACAACAGGTATGGGTTTTAATGTAAAAATTCCTAATTGTTATGGATTTCTCTTCAAAATTTACTAATAGTTTAGGATTTCATTCCTAAATATCTAATAGTAGGGTTTTACCTAAAAAAACCTAATAGCACTGTATTTCTCTTCCAAAATTTCAAACTATTGATTGCACTCCTAAAGTGTAATTTACCACAAAGTTTCCTAAACTATGGATTTATTTTTTAAATGTACACCATAGATAATGGTTTTTATCTAAAATTCCTATATGGTACGGGTTTATATCTAAAAAAGCCCACTGGTACGAGACTCTATCTAAGAGTGTCTATAGGTAAGGGTTGCTATCTAAAATGATTATAGGTAGCGGATTCTATTTTAAAGTGTTTATAGGTGTGGTCTTTTGTCCAAAATTGTTCAATAGGTATGGGTTTTTATCTGAAATTATCAAATAGGATTGGATTTCAATGCAAAAGCGTCCAATAAGTATGGATTCAAATCAAAAAATGCCCAATAGGTATGGATTCAAGTCCAAAAGATCCGGCAAATGATATATCAACCGACTCCGCTTGGTCTGTAATGAATGAATATACAAGAATTTTTTGGAGGAAAACACTTTGAACCGGTCAAAAGTCGTGAAAAGTGGGTGAGAAATGACTAAAAATCAGCCTAAACTAATTATTTTCCCGTCATATTTGATATCAATCGACGGGGTCAGCCCTACTCGCCGATGGACAACTCGCCGATGGACAACTCGACGATGGACAACTCGCCGATGGACAACTCGCCGAAGAGGACAACTCGCCGAAGGACAACACGACGAAGGGGACAACTCGCCGAAGGGGACAACTCGCCGAAGGACACTCGCCGAATTAAAAATAAGCAGAATTTGCTGTCAACCAATTTCTCAAATTCTTTTGTGCTTTTTCTTTATCGGGGCCATAAATTCTAATTTTCTTTTGTAAAAAGGTAATTTCAAAGGAAATCCGAAATATCAATATATGTGAGTGGGTAATGCGAATGAAGAAACACTCCTCAGCGATATGTGCACTACGAAATCATTGTAATTTTGAATTCGCAGCTTCGTCGAAGACATCCTTTTGTGTACTTGCTAGTGAAATGGTTAGTGGAGAAGAAGGCAGTCGAACATCGCATTCATCGAAGATTGTGGTTGGAAAAAAACTGGTCACCGATTTCTTTCAACACACTTTGGACAGAAAAAGGCGCGAGAACGCCTGCAAAAATGGATAAAAAACCACGTTGAACTTATGAATTTACCTGTTATTATTTTTGATGCCTTTGTTTGCGCGCATCCAAACTTTTTTGCAACTGCTTAATCCGAAAACATTGTCCGGAACAGTCCGTCAGATGACACACAGTCCGACGATTTGAACGACTGTGCGTGCCTGCAGATGTGATACGCCCACACACCTAAAATTATTTATTTCACCGCTCAAAATTGTTGGAATAAATAGTGCCTTCTGCCGCAGCAATTCGACGATCTTCTTCAGATGCCGCGGACGTACTCGGCATAAAAGACTGAATCGCTTGAGATGTTGACACTGCCCGCAATTTTTTTTGTGTTTTTCCGATCTTTGGTGTACCGGAATTGCTGCTTTTCCCATTTATTCCAAATTAATGTCAAAATTGCATGGAACACAATTCGCATATTCATCGCCCTTTTTGCTCCTTTTAATGCCTTGAAACTCACGCTCGTAATCAGCGTTAAATTTAGAATTGTGCTTTGGTGGAGCCATTCGTAAAATAAACTAAATATAATAGTCAAAGTTCATATATTTTCGGATGAAAGTCTCAAATAAGATAGAAAATGAATATGAAGAGAAAAATATCCTATATTATAAAGGAGACCATGTTTGTATGCACCAAGTTGAACTGACGCAAGACGTTACGCCAAGCAAAAAAGTGAAGAGAGTGAAAGCGAAAGAAATATGCAAAAAAATAGTGAGATGGGAAAGAGAGATTAAGAGAAAGAAAGGAAGAAACAGTGTGAGTGGAATAGAAATAGAGACAGAAGGGAAGAATTCCTGCGAAGGCGCATGAATCTCTGTGTGTGAGCATAGGAGGCAGAGACAACAAAAATAGAGAGAAATAGTGTGAGTGGAAGAGAAATAGAGACAGAAGGGAAGAATTCCTGCGAAGGCGCATGAATGTCTGTGTGTGGGCATAGGAGGGAGAGACAACAAAAATAGAGAGAAATAGTGTGAGTGGAAGAGAAATAGAGACAGAAGGGAAGAATTCCTGCGAAGGTGCATGACTATGCGTGGGCATAGGAGGAAGAGAAAATTAAAATAGAGAGAGAGTATAATGCAAATAGGAGAAATTGCGTTAGAGAAAAAGACAAAAATGGAAGAAAAAATGGCGCCCTACCAAAAGTGTAGCAGCAGCTATCATTGATTCATTTGCTCATCTTTTTTTGTTTTGCACATACTTATTTGTTTTCTGTTTTAATTTGTTTTTTATTAATCTGTTTATTGTGTTTGAATCAATTTCAGATGTAATAAAGATTAAATTTGTTTAGTTTAGATTTTATTTGATTTTGTATGTATTGAAAGAGAATTTTAATGTTTGTGATATTCATTGTTTTTTCAGAACTGATTCATATTGACGCAATTTTTATGACTGTTTTTTTGGCGTCATGAAGTCGAGCACCAGAAGTTTTGCCACCAGAAGTTTGGGTAAGAGTTCACCTTAGCGCCACAAACGTTTTCATGAAATTCTGTTGTAAAACTGTTAGATATTACGTAGTAAGAATGAAAAAGCATGAAAAACCATCTACCAAGTCATAAAAAAGCGATTTTACCAAAAAATCGAATTTTTGGTCCTACATATCTGAAAAAATGGCCATAATCAAAATTATCACTTTTTCCAAAATTTCTTTTATAACATACTTTTAGGGGTTATTTAGTTCGCTGATCACGAATATGACATCCATTTCGCTCAATGCCGAGTATCAGACTCAAATTCGAACAAAAAGTCGAAATATGATTTTTTCGAAATTCTTTTAAAATGTGTTTTTAGGGGTTCTCTAGGTTGCTGACCACGAATAAACATCCATTTCACCCAATTTCGAGCCCTGGGCCCAAATTTGAACAAAAAGTTGAAAATGGATTTTTCATAAAATCACTTAGAATTAACACTAAGGCTTATGTTCAGCCTAGACTAAGTCCAAGTTAAGCATATATTCAGCGAATTGAATTAAAACTGGTGTAGATCGAATTGTTTCGTCGAGTTCTGTCGATTGATACCAAATTTGTCATGAATTGAATGTGTTTTAGGCAAATTGGATGTCGGATTTTAGATCAGATCCCGATAACATAACTAATATGGATCCAGATATTACATTGTAATACTTTATTTTTTGTAAAAATTTGTATTTTCGACTTTCTGTTCGAATTTGTTTCCGGGGTTCGGAATTGAATCAAACGGTTGTCATATTCGTGGTCAGCGACCCCGATAACATTCTGGAAATTGATTTAACGTTTTGTAAAAAAATTTAAGTATTAGCACCCACGCTATATAAGTTCCGGGTCAAATTTTGATGTTTTCTAAAAATTTGATTTTTTGGTAAAATCGCTTTTTATGACTTGGTAGATGGGTTTTCATGCTTTTTCATACTTATTACATAATATCTAACAGTTTTACAACAGAATTTCATGAAAACGTTTGTGGCGCTAAGGTGAACTCAAGCCGAAGTTTGGACACAAGGAAATTGGAACCAAAGTAAAATTTTTAAAATGTTAGAGTTGAGAAAAAATTTAATGGTAAAACAGGGTTTTTGCAACCCATTTCGAGAAAAATCCCACTTGCATTTTCAACAAGTGCTTGACGTTGAAACCGTTTCTCGGTATTGTAGGGAATGCAAGTCTTATGGTGACCAGCTACCCTGTTATATTTTTCGGAAATTTTAAGTCTCGAAATGGGGGAGGGTGCCCCTGTTTCATCATTATTATAATGTCTTTTTGAAATTTCTGTTTTGGTGCTTAAACTTCTGGTGGCAGTTCTTTTTTGCTAATTATGCGATGACTTCAATTTCGTAGTAGTTTGTATTGATTCGATTACTTTTTTTTCATTTCATTGATTTGTACACATAAAGTGTTTGTTCTTTGATAATCTATTCATTTCTTACATTTTCAGAGTACTATTGTTATGCCTGCAAAATTTAATTGTTCAGCAAACGGCGGAGATTTAGATGTTTTTGAAAATTGTATTAGAGATCAAGTTATTGAACCAGATATTGAAGATGTTGGCAATTTTGTTGAGATCTTAGAAACTGTTGAGAATGGAGTTGGTAGGAGTGACGAAGTCTTAGAGGAGCATAGCTATGCAAAGAAAAGCAGATTAGCTGTTGAACGTGATATGAGCGGTAGACGGGATGGCTTGATAGATGGTAGTCAAGTTCCCGGTATTTCGAGTTTTGTGTCAAGTGAAGATAGGGTGATGTTGACAGAAGCAGAAAGATTCGCTAGAATTCGACAGAATGAGTCTTTTGCGCATAGAAATGAGAGGCTCAGAAATATGCGGGAAGCCGCGAGAAGAAGCCGAGCAATAGAATCACAAGATAGAGATTCAAGATTAGAGCAGCAGATGAAGAGACAAAGAATTACAAGAGAAAGACAATTGCGCTTAGATCAAGATAGATTAAGACAAAGAGCAAGTAGACAAGGTGCACTTAGATTTTATGACGCATATCGAAATGAAACAGTACAAGAACAAAGACTTAGTCCTATGGATATTAGATGTGTGCATTGTGACGCGCTGCATTTTGCTGAAGAAAAAGTGTCTGGTCGTGGCAATTCTTTCAGGGATTGTTGTCACCATGGTAAAGTTTTTGTCCCACAGATACCTGAGCAGGATTTTCCTGAAGTATTGAGAGATTTGTTTATGAAGTTTGACGCGAGACATGCAAATTTTTTTGCTAATATTAGACATTTGAATAGCAGTGTGTCGTTTGCTTCAATGAACCCATTGAGGTATCAGTACCCGAGCAACAGAGGGCCATATTGCTTTCGCATTTATGGTCAAGTTTATCACAAAATGAATTTAGCATTGAATCCAGACAATGAGGATGAACCCGCCTATGGGCAAATCTTCATCGTTGACACAGAACAAGCAATGAGAGCACTGAGGCAGGCCAATGTGGGGGCTGATCCCGAGTTGTTTAGAATTGTGTATGAAGTGATAAGGGGGCTGAGCCCATTTGCAGAAGCATATATGATGATGAAAGAAGAGGAAGATGAAGCTGAAAGAGCAAGAAGAGAGAACAGAGAACCAGCTGAGATAAAGCTTTTGTTTGAGACTGGTAAGCAAATGGATAGACGTTTGGGGTACAATGTACCAAGAGCAAATGAAATAGCAGCAGTTTATGTTCCTGGAGCTGATGGTGAAGTACCTGAGGCAAAAATTGTGATAAGAGAACGAGGAAAGGAGTTAAAGATTTTGAATAGTACTAATGCTATGGTCACGCCAATGACGTACCCGCTGTTTTTTCCGCGCGGTACTTTTGGCTGGCATACTGGAATGAAGCAGATAAATAGTAATAGAAATTTGACCAGACTTCAGTATGTGTCTTACACATTAGCAATTAGAGAGAGAGAGTAATCCAATTTTGTACGGAGGAAAACTCTTTCAACAGTATTGTGTTGATGAATATGTAAAGATTGAAGGAGACCGAATGAATTGGATAAGACACAATCAGAAAAAGATTTGTGCTGAAGCATATAAGAATATAGACAATATGCTTATGAGAGGAGCTGAAGAAAGAGGTTTGCCGCTTGGGAGGAAGGTAATTCTGCCCCCTACAGTGACAAATAGTCCAAGATATGTTGAGAAGCATTTTCAAGATGCTATGGCCATAGTCAGACGATTTGGTAAACCAGATTTGTTTCTGACCATGACATGTAACCCACAATGGAATGAGATTATAGAAAATGTGTCATGAACAAGGATCAACCGATCGACCAGATTTGGTAGTCCGAGTTTTTAGTTTGAAAGTTAAAGCATTGATGAGTCAGATCGCAAAGACAAAGATTTTTGGTGAAGTAATTGCTTGGATGTATCCGGTGGAGAACCAAGGAAGGGGACTACCGCACATTCATTTGCTTTTGACATTAGCAGAGCAAGATAAAATGATAGATGGTGAAGACGTAGACAAGAAGGGAATTAGCGCAAGCATACCAGACAAAGAGTTAGAACCTGAATTATATGGTTTAATAAAAAAGTTTATCCATGGCCCATGTGGTGATTTGAACCCAAATTGCCCATGCATGGAAGAAAAAATTGATCTGAATGGAAAGAAGTCAAGGAAATGCTCAAAGGGTTATCCTAAAGCATTTCAAGAAGAGACAATTGTTTTAGCAAATGGTTTAGCTTTGTACGCAAGGCCAGACAATGGAAGAACAGTTGAAGTATTTTCTAATGGTAGAAAATTTGATTTAGACAATAGATGGGTTGTTCCTCACAACCCTTATCTGTTGAAGATGTTCAGGTGTCATATTAACCTGGAAAAAGTAAATAGCGTTAGTTCTGTGAAATATTTGCATAAGTATGTGCATAAGCCGCCAGATCGAGCAAGAATGGAGTTAGAGACCAATGATCATGACGAAGTTAAAGATTTTATAGATGCACGGTATGTTTGCCCGCAAGAAGCAGTGTGGAGAATTTTTGAATTGCCTATGTATGATAGAAGTCATAGTATTATGTCTTTGGCTGTGCATTTGCAAGGTGAGCACATTTGTTATTTTGATGAGAATATGGATGAGGAAGAGATTCGAGAAAGAATTGAAAATGGATCAGAGTTAATGGCTTATTTTGAACAGAATAAGACCAATGTTTTGTCAAAGACTCTGTTGTATCATCAGATGCCAGAGAAGTTTTGTTTCAAGAAACGGAAATGGACTGAGAGAAAGACACATTTCAACACCATCGGCCGAATGGTTAAAGTGTCACCGGCTGAGCCGGAACGATACCACCTGAGGCTGTTATTGTTAAATGTGAGAGGCGCATGTTCGTTCAATGATTTGAAAACTGTTGTAGATTTGAATGGCATTGTAAAGGTTTGTGAAACTTTTTCAGTTGCCTGTTTGGAAAGAGGTTTGATAAGAAATGATGAAGAATGGAAACGAGCATTGGAAGAAGCAGAAAGTTTTGAGATGCCATGGAAATTGAGAGAATTCTTTGCTTTGATTTTGGTTCATTGCAACCCGGCCAAGCCGGTAGAGCTTTGGGATTTGTTCAAAGATTCATTGTCTGAAGATTATAGTAGAAGTTTTAGAAAAGAAATTGCTTATGCGAAAGCTTACAAGCAAATTGCTCTTAGTATTATGAAGGCTGGGAAAAAGCTTGCTGATTTCCCAACCATGGAACAGATTAATGTTGATGATGAAGTTGAAGAAGTGTTTAATTTGGCAGAAGAATTGGACTTAGGACAAAGAAATTATGCTGTTTTGTACGCTGAACAGAGAAAAGTTATTGATGATATTTTGCACAGAATATGGAACCCTGTAAACGAACCCGCGTTCTTCTTTCTAAGTGGACCGGGCGGAACAGGAAAGACGCATGTGAACAATACAATTGTTCATTTGCTCAGAGGCCAGAAGAAAAAAGTTTGTACAATGGCTTTTACTGGCATGGCAGCAACTTTGCTACCTGCTGGCCGGACATTGCACAATAGATTTGGCTTATGTTTAGACATGAGTAATTCGAGTGTTGGACCAAGATCAAAGGCTTGGCAAGAATTGGAAAAAACTGATTTGTTTATTTGCGATGAAGCACCTATGATTAATAAGCGTGCGATGAGGACATTGGATGAGAAATTGAGAGAGATTATGAATAATGGAATAGCATTTGGTGGCAAAGTTATGCTTTGGACGGGCGACTTTCGTCAAACCCTTCCAATTCAAAAACATGCCACGAGAGCAGAATTGGTTAGTTCAACGCTAAAGAAAAGTGAGTATTGGAGATTAGCCAAGAAGTACAAATTGTCAAGGAATATGAGAGCTCTTGAAACAGAGCAAGAATTTGCAAAAGATTTATTAGAAATTGGTCGTGGAAAAAGGAATAATGAAGATGATGCAATGATTTTGCCAGAGAATTGTATAAGTAAAGGCGATTTGGCAGAAGAGATTTTTGGAAATTGTATTGCTTCAGAAAATTGGAGTGAAATGGCAAATAGTGCCATTTTAGCGCCAAAGAAGTGTTAGAATTGAATTTAGATATAGATAAAGTATTGGCTCTTCTTGGATCATTCTTTCTTAAAAATAAGAACAAATGGGAGCTCTGGCCTAAACTAATTATTTTCCCGTCATATTTGATATCAAGCATTTTCTCTTATTTCGCTAAAAACCAGCGCACACTCGACTACGGCGGCCAGCAGTAGGTGGGGCTCCGCTCGCTCGCTCCGGGTTGCTCGCGCCTGATGTCGGGCCTTCGGCCCGACATTAACCAGGCGCTCGCAACCCTTCGCTCGCTCGGGCGCCCCACTACTTGCTCCGTATTCGCATGCTCCTTTTTGCGTGGCCCAGCTGTTTGTTCAAAACTTTTGTAGATCCTGGGCTTTGCTCATCTGTGGATTCGCGGTATTTCGTTGAATGTCCCCTTCGTCGTGTTGTCCTTCGGCGAGTTGTCCTCTTCGGCGAGTTGTCCATCGGCGAGTTGTCCATCGTCGAGTTGTCCATCGGCGAGTAGGGCTGACCCCGTCGATTGATATCAAATATGACGGAAAAATAATTAGTTTAGGCTGATTTTTAGTAGAGACCGAGATTTTCAAATCCACCGGGCCGGGCCGGGCTGACTTTTTCAAAAACAACCGGGTTCCGGGCCCGGTCGCTCTCAACCCGGTTAACCCGGTCAACCCGGGTTTTTTTATAACCGGGCCCGGACCCGGGTTCCGGGTTGGCAAAAAAAATTTAAAAGTACATATTCATGGATAAAAAC
>JAKKIK010001809.1:0-14103 GCA_024500135.1 Heterodera carotae | reverse complement strand
TTTTTTTTTAAAATTTTTTGTTTTGTTTAAACACCACTCTTTTTTTTCCCCCCATTACCACCAAAAGTTTTTTATTCATTTATGCGCGGGGGGGGGGGGGGGGGGGGGGGGGGGGGGCACAATGGCAACAAATTCAAGCAGTACACAGTCCCACTCAATTTTGTACATTTAACACACACACACACACAATCTTCTTCATCCCTCACTGTAACACGGCAAAAGAGAGATTAGTGTCTCTGTTTGATTGGGGCAAAAAATGCCCTCCCTTTCCCATCACATAAATCCCCTCAATCCCTCCCTCTCCGAAGGGTCATCGGCGGGTACACTCTCATCACTCAGTCCCCCCCCCCCAACCTTTTCCCATTCTTTCCGGCTCAATTCCTCCCTCAAAGGGATTAACCCTAATTTTTTGATCGTTTCGACTGATTAATGTGTGTAATTTTATGTTGTTACCCACATAGAGGTACATCCTTTTCATTTTTATCCTCATCACACATTTTTCAATGTTTTGTGACTTTTGTATCAAATTCATTAAATATTTCCATACATTATTTTTCAAATATCTACAATATATTTCGTCACATACTAATTGCAACCCTAACGCGCCCCCGAGTCTTTCAACGATCAATTAACAGGTTGGTCCGGTTTTTCGATTTCGAGTAATCACCGATCCGGAAAATCGCATTTGCCAGTCACAATAATAGACAATTTTTTTCATTTTCCCAAAATTCCTTTTTTTGACACTTCCCATCCATTAGGTCAAAGTTTTTCGAGCATTGATGAAGAATGTGTGTGCCTGACTTTTGTTCTTGTTGTTACTATGTTTTGTCTTTCTCGCTTCTTGAGTGGCCATTGTTTTTTATGTGCCAATATTCAAAAGCGATTTGGACCCTTCAAATGCCCCCCCCCCCCCCACTCATCCTCTTACAATAACTTTAGTGTGCCAAAATTTTCTATTATCATGTCCCAAGCAAACGGGATAGACCCCCCGGGATGTGACAATGTCGGGAATTGGGTAAAGGTCGGATCTGGAAAAGTTGAAATTTGTCGAGCCGGAAGACCCATATTGGGGAATAATTACAAATTTTAATTGTTAAAAAAAATTTAGTCTCTTTAAGGAATAGGCTTTTTTATTTTGAAATATATTCAATTAATTTAGTGATATACTTTAATATTTAAAAGTTAAAATCATTTTAAATCATGTCATAAGAGTTTGTCCGTCTCCTTGGCAAAGTGTAAAAAACCATTGGAATTAATCAATTATTGTTGATGGCAGTAGTAACAATGGTTGGCATTCATTCTATTGTTTCTAAATGCCAAATATATGTGTGTACAAATCACATATTAGTACAATAGAAAATGCATTCCTTTCCTAATTAAACAGAAGAAAGACATCCCCAAAAAAAGGGAACAATTTTAGCAACTTTTCTAAGCCCAAATCCTTGGGAATCAAATTTTTTTTCTGCTGCTGAAAGAGAGGGAGCACCTCCACCTCCATCATCCCACTAAAGTCCATTAATTCTCTTAAGGGCAAAAAGTGTGTAGTGGTGGTAGTAGTACAACGACAGCAAACAATGGGTACGCCCCCTTGGGGGGGATAATCACACTTCGGGAGGCGTGAAGCCGTCTCCCACTTCAGCAAATGCTGCTGCTGCTGCTGTTTGGCTCGTATGAGGGAGGGAGGGAGGGGGAGGGCAAGCTGATGAACAAATACATAGGTGTAGTAGTACACATCAGCATCTACACATACAGAAGAGCCCCAAAGACACTCCCCCTTGGGAGAGAAGAAGCACCTGCAGCGGCGAGACTGCTGCAGGCAAGCCATCGGCACGGGACGGACAGCTGATACCGGTAAAATAAGTATTTCAGTCCCGGACGTACAGCTGATACCGGTAAAATTTGAGTCTCGGGAAATTTTGTGCGTCACGCACATCACGAGCATCTGGGACGAAAGTTGTTTAGTGGCAGATGAACAAGGCCCGGGCACGTCCAACTCTTTTGACAAAACGCCTTTATCCCCTCAATTCAGAAGCAAGTAGTCAGGGAAGGAGCTGCAGTGGGTTGGAGAGGAGGTGGCCAAAATGTGCACAATTCCAATAGACACCCATCCACCAAAACACCCCTCAATCCCCACCCCCCATCCTCTTATCCCATTGAAAAGGCAAATCAAACAAATAGATCCTCGCTGCCACTGGCTCCAATGTGTTGTCCGGTGAGGCGGATTACCACCACCTCCTTCCTTCCTTCCTTCCGTTGATGTGTGTATTCTGTCCCCCGAGGGGTAGGGGCGTGAGGGGGGTGAATCCCCTCCAATTCATTTGTAGGAGGAGATTTGGATTTCCGATGGATTTAAGCGCGGGACCCATCCACCAAATAATTTCTGCCTGCTTGATGGCTGATTGCTCTCTGATCGCTCAAGTCGTCGCTTTCTGCTGCTGATCAACGGCTCTCGCCCCCCCCCCCCATTCATTCAACCCAATCAGCCAGCCAACCATTCATCCATTCAATCGCCGCCCACAAAGTGGCGCTGGCTGATGCGATTTATGAGACGATTAATGCTCCCCAACCCCACCAAATCGCTCCCCTCCCCCCGGCGCTCCCTCTTTTCAGCGCGCGCGGCGTCCCATTCAATTCATTCACATCTTCTTTTTACACTCACTCACCCCTCTTTAACACAAAGTTACCGTAACACATAAGCACAAAAGCATCAGACACATTCAAAAAAATAAAGGCAAAAATTTCCACTAAGTAATTAAAAAATTAGCCAAAATTTTGGATTTTTTTTTTCATTTATTAAACATAACTATGATTCAAAAACATCTTATCGGTTTGTGCATTTTTTTCATAAGAGAGAGGTCAGCCAATTGAATAATATTGATCAGAGAAGATAGAAAAATATAAATTTCACACAACAACTTATTTAATTATGTTTCATATTTCAAAAACTTTATCACCTTCATCCGATCATTTTAAAACAAGGACTTATCCAGCTTATCATCAAACCTTTCGTAAGAAAATATTGCGAAATTGGCTTAAGGGTAGCTTAATCTCTGTCACAAGTCACTTCGATTTCATATGAAAATTTGCTCGCTCTTCACAAGATTATCCCCATAATACTTGTCACATACATTCTTGCCCGGCTTAACATGGGCTAAACTGTGAGAACTCAGCGTGATTAAAGATTTTTGCTTGCCCTTTTTGCCCATATCCTTCAAATCCGTATTAAATCAGTTACAAATTCCATTGGGGGAGGGGGGGGGGGGGGGATAAAGCTCTCTAACAACACTTAACACTTCAAGCGACTTCCTCCTGTGTCCAATTTATTTTTTTCTATTTACCGGAAATATTACTTTTTAAGTTTTTGCCATACAGATAAAAATAAATTTTTCCGATTATAGAAATTTTTTTACTGTCATATAAAATTGTCAAGTCGACAAACCTCCGCCCCCCCCCCCCGCCGCCCCTCACCATTTCGCCCCTTCACAAGATTGGCGGCATTTTCTTTTGCTGGCGCCAGTGTTCAAATCGCCCGCGGCGCTTTCCCCCCAAGGGCCATCCGGCCCTGGTTAGGTAAAAATATAAAAATTTTCTCGATTATAAAATTTTTTAATTTTTTTACTGTCATATAATTGTTAAGTCGACAAACCTCCCCATCTCCCCTCCCGCCCCCCCCCCCCCATTCCGCCCCTTTACAGATTGGCGGCAGCGTCTCCTTTAAAATTCAATCCGTTTAATACACACATCACACAAAAATTGTTATTAATTAAATTTACGATCCAAAAATCTTTTGCCTTTAAACCCCAATGCCTACCTAACTAACTAAATTCACACTGCTGAAGAGGCCATGCCAACATAATCAGGTTGATGGATGCCATTCACCGGGCAATTGGCTGCCAAATTCAATTTTGTCACCAATTTCATGGCCACAAACACCTTGTCCAAAAAGATGTACATATTTTGGAGAGTTACCTAAATTCACAAAGTGATTGGGGGTCATATTGAACTGTTAGTAGGTCCTCCCAAATTTGTAATCGGGTGAAAGCCGATGGGATATATGAAAGCCGTCAAGCGGGTGTATGAAATCCAATTAATGGTGTTCTGTCGAAACAGCACAAACAATAATTCCATTTTCCCACCACAACCCATAATTCGCATAATCAAACTAAACGTTGTGATGGGGGTGCCTTGTTAAGTGGGGTAGGGGAGGGGGGGGGGGGCAATGCGAGTGAAAGTGGCTCTGCGCGGTTGGGCACTGCACCACACCTTTCCCTCCCTAAACCCTCTCCAACATTAGCTCAGCCTCATGACCACTGATAATGGTAATCCGGCGCCAATAAGCATTTGTGCCTGTGGGAGAAATCCCTTACCCGCCCTCGAGAGCTGCTCACAAGCTTTCTCCATTCGGGCAATAATAAGCTTCAGGGCACGCTTAACACACAATAAATCATGGAGCAACTGAGCAGCCTTTCAGCTTTTCCACCAAATCCCTATTTGACATTTACATTAAATATTAGAATTTTGGATTCATTTTTGTTGCCACAAATGTCCCTGGATATTAGCTTATGCGCTTATTCATCACTTATACATTTAAACTTGGCGTTTTTCTGAACCAAACTCACTCTCTGATTCCACATTTCTTTGAGACGCAGGTGGCCAAGTGCCGCAGTTGTTCACTTCACACTAGGGTTCAACGGGACCAGGACCGGAGCGGGAAATCCCAGTTTTTTCAGGTTCCGGTCCCGGTCTCGGAAAGTTTTATCAATTTTTTCAAAAAATTTTCATTTCACATTAGTCCCGGTTTAGTCCCGGGTCCCGGTTGAAAAATGGGATACCGGTCCCGGGTTTTCCAGGCCCGGAAAGGCCCGGTCCCGGTTTTTGTGAAAAGTCCCGTCCCATTCAACCCTATTTCACACTTTACCCACCTGCCCCCGCCACAATATTTTCTCTCACTCCTCATTTAACCACCAGCTCAGTCGTGGCCATAAACAAGGCCTTGTGTTTGTATGTATATGCGTGACCAGAGGGGACGGAAGGCCCCTAAAATGCTTTTTCTTAAACCGTTTTCACCACCTCAATTCTATCTGCTAACTCCCTCTGATGACTGACTGACTGACTATCCCACAGAATTAATTGAGCAATGAGGTGCTTAGTGGCGGATTTGCATGTGAAATTTTTATTTGCATTTTGTCGCGAAAATATTGTGGTCCCGTCCAACCAACCAACAAACGGAAGGAAGGCTTTTCCTTATTACACGAAGGCAATTTTTGTTTGAAATTTTTTTTTATGAAAAGCATTTGGTAGGGATGGGAAACATTTTGGTTAATTCACAGGCACAAATGCCGTAAATACACATTGTATGCACTTTTTGGAATTTTGGAATACAATTTTTGTGGTATTATGTATGATACAATTTCTGAAAATTATAAAAAAAACTTATCCATTGTACCCATATCAACCTTATTTTTGGCATTTTGGATGTAGCCTTCTGGATATCCATCCCCCTCAACCCTTGGTCCTATGTACAGTATGCCAATTGCTTCTTTATCCATTCATCCCCCTTTCCCATCCAGAGGAAGAAATGATGATGCTGTTACAAAGATAATATTTGCCCATCCATTTCTGTGCACCCCGTCCAAATATCCCATCCAAATGCAGTAACGGCATCACACCTGCCTTGCCCCCCCCCATGTCCTCCCTACTACCACTCTATCCCGCGAGGGATATGGAATCGGTCGGAATCGCTTTAAAATATGGGGAGAGAGCCGCCATATCTCCCCGCCCCCCCCCCCCCACCATCGTCGCTCGACACTCTGGGCCGACGATTTTCTCACGCCCGAGCAACCTTTCACCATAATATTATATCTCGGGCTGATCCCACCATCCCTCAAGTCCCCCCTCGCGGGAACGAAAGGTGCCGAAATTAATAATGCAGCGCACCGGTGCCATTTTGGGTATCGGCAAAAATTAGGGGACACTGACATTTACAGAGACAATTGGTTGAAATGGACTCAATCTCTTTTTTCGATTTATAATCGTCTCTCCGCCCATATTGTGCCGCCTCTAAATTATTCCAGTGAATTTCCACCATTATCCTCAAAGAAATTTTTTGTTTTTCATTGGTGGCACACTTTTAAATGCCTCCCACCCGACGGCATTTTATCAAATTGTTTACATTCAACCAAATTTTCAACATTTTAAACAGGTAAGCAAAATGAAGATCTCTTCATCATCGTTGGCATCTAATTTTTCCATCGAAAATCTGCTCGCTAAGCCAAGCTCATCACCGGCCGTTGACGCGGCTGACGATTCCGGCACTGTTCCGCCATTTGGCTTTCCACTGTTCCCATTCGCGGCAGTGCCCTGCGGCGCCGCTGGGCCAACAATGTTTTCGTCACCACAACAACAAACTCAAGCATTGTGGAATCCGACAATGATGCTGGTGGCGGCGGCAGACGGCTGGCAACTTGCTCCACATTTTTTACACGCAATGGCTTCATCTGACGGCACAAATGTAAGCAGCAAGTTTTGTGGGGGCTTTTCGTCCTTTTGTGCATATGAATTACAGTAATTTTGGGGTGCTATTTGGGCCTAATGTGGAACATATACCTATATAAGCATACTTTTCTTGCAGAATTCGTACGGTAAATTTTTGTCGATTTTTAGTGGAGACTAAATTAGCAGACCAAGCGATTGAATAATCAATACCTATATTATTTGTCTATTATTGGTACCAATTTTGTTTTTACGGATAATTTATTGATATTGTCGATATTGAATTTTATGGTCTATTATTGATACCAATTTAGTTTTTACGAATCATTTATTGATTGTCGATTTTGATTTTTCATCCAATTACCTATATATTTTTATCAGAATGCCAAAGTGTTTACGCCTCCTCATTCAAGTTCAAACAGCACAACAACAACCACTACTGATAAGAGAAAAAGCAGTAATCAAAGTGATGGGGACACAACTGTCACGGATCAGATTAGAAATGACGAAAAAGGCTCAAAATCGGCACAAAAAATGGCTGCTGAAAATTGGCACCCTGAAAATGGTGAACAAGCAGTAGCAGGACCGACAGCAGCAGCTTCTGGTACTCATAAATCTGCTCAGCAACAAATTTCGGCATCATCCAACGCGACAAGCAGCGCATTTGCTAACCCAAAAAAGACGATGACCACAACCACCGTGCCTAATCAGTTTTTTTACGGTAACAATTTGGGTATTATAAATAAAATTTAACTAATTTAATAATATTCTTTTAACATACCGTAATTTCTAAAATAAAGCCCCGGGGCTCTGTTTTTCGACCCTCCTAAAAAGGGGCTTAATTTCAGGGGCAAGCTCTATATTCCAACCTCTCTCAAAGGGGGCTTTATTTCAAGGGGGGCTTTATTTCAGGGGGAGGCTTTGAGGAATTACGGTATATACTGTGCTCTTTGAAGTAGTTGCCAGGGGGTTCTTTTTTTCATACCCCCTCATAAGAGTGGTACTAATTTAGGGGACTCTATTTTAGGAAATGTGCCATATGGCGATTGAATACCTAAAAAAAAGTCTTCTAACGATTACGGTGCTCGCTCTATAAACCGCTCCATTTTAATCGCTTACCTTTTCTCAACTTCTCGAGACATTGCGCGACCCCTATCTGTTCCATTCCGTTCTCGAATTGAGCCCTTCCCTCTCATCAAATACGTCTCCAAATCCACTCAACCATGTCCAAATCATATATATCTCATCAGAGGAGTTGGTTAGGATTGAAGCCAATCAAGCGTTCCAAATGTGATTGGTCACCGGCAATAAATTGATGGGTAGCAGTGAATTAGTTAGTGGCGGGTGAACTGTCGTCGGAAACCGATTAAGCGTCAATTATGCGCACGATTTCTTCAATACTCTTGCAGTCACTGTGCCCTCCTACGTTTGCACACTATTTGCTTTCCTCTGCCGATTAGAGCTTCTGTTATTCACACTATTTCAACAACCTTCACCTTCTGCTGCTTGCACGCGTTATCTACTGATCAGACTTATATTTTCTCTAATCATTGTGCACTATTTCCTCGATTTTTTACCGCCCTGCTCTCTCATCATTTTTGCATGCTTCTACCTAATTCTCTGCCCTGTGCTTGTCGCCAAGGTTAACTTCTGCCCTAAACCAAATCTTCAAACCCATCTCGTCCCCCCCCCCACCTCGGCGGGGGAGGGTATCGCCGAGTCACAAAAATTCCGCCGACTCAGTTGGGCGGTAAAATGAAGGAATAATGGGACGGAGGGGTGCGTGGTGTGCCGGAAGGGGAAGTGTCGTGTGGAACGGTGTGGTAAATACACACAGTGCAGAGGGAATGCAAAAATGGGGGGACAAAAAAAAATTATTTGAGCGCGGTGCCGCAGCGGGTGTTCTTTTTATGTATGAATAACTCAATTTTTTTTTTGGCATTTTTGCTGGACAAAAACAGAGCCGGAAATGGGGGGACAGAATGCTTTTAATGGCACACAAAAACATTCTTTAGGTCAAAATGCTTTTTTTGTTTGCTGGTAAGACGTTTTTTGTTGAGCAATCAATGCTAAAAAGTTTTTTTTTTGGTAACATGCCGAATTTTTTTTTTTTTTTTTGAATTACTGCCTTAGGAAACTTTTGAGAATTATTAAATAAATCATGGTTTGACTTAATATTTTTTTGTTTTAATGCAAAAAATCCTCAACTAATCGGCCAAGTAAGAACCGAAATAAAGATTCTTGAAATCTACGAAAAACGAAAGAGCTTTTTCAGTAACGAGTTTACTTTCAGAGTCCCCTGGGGTTTTATTTTCAACCGATCTAAAAAAATGAGGGCCTCTCTATTAGAGTGATACTTTATTAGATCTGGCTTTTAATACGGGAAATACGGTATAACGAAAATTGCTTCGTTAAAATACACGAACAAAATGCAATTTTTTGATCATCAACAGGACATGCCACAACACTTGCATCATCGGCACCGCCACTCAGTGTGCCATGCTCCTCCTCTTCGGCAGCGATCACCGGCGATGGAGGCAAAATGTTCAACGCCTCCGGCGGCACTTTGTCCATTGATCCGAACGGCAGCCTTTTGGCCGCCACAATGTGCTGCAACTCACAGCCGGCCTCAGCCACAACACCGTCCACCCCATCGTCAGCAGCATTCAATTTTGCCATGCAACATCATCAGGCAGGCAGACAATATACCGTATTTTCTCTAATAGCCGCCCCTCCCCTCTATTTGCCGCCCCCCTCCAATTGCCGCCCCCCCTTCGAGGGGGTATTGAAAAATAGCCGCCCCGGGGCGGCTATTAGAGAAAATACGGTACCTATTTTTTTGCATAATTCAATTCGGCTGTCAAAATATTGTTAGGCGTCGCTCATCGCCTCCCCCCGTTTTGTCAACTCATCAAAAACAAACCATAACTTTTTTATTTATCAACCGAAATCTATAAATTTAGTACCATTGGAAAGCTCTATTAGTTTAAAACTATGAATAAGCGAAAGTTAAGCGATTAAGCATCTCACAAAAAAGTTACATCTTAAAACTCGAAAATTTTAATTTTTTTGTCAACTTAACACATATCTTTTCAGCACATGCTTTAATCGCTTAGATTCTGCTTATTCGTAAACTTTAAACACACCGAGCTTTCTAATGGTACCAAATTTGTAAATTTTGGTTGACAAATAAAAAAGTTATGGTTTGTTTTCAATGAGTTGACAAAAATTGAAGTTGACAAACCGTGGGTTTTTGACTGAGATGACAAACGTGGATCGTTGGCGCGCCGTCGCTCATCCCCTAACAAATAAGGGGGGAGGGGCGGCTATTGGAGGGGGTGGGGGGCTATTAGAGGAATACGGTGTATAATTTTGCATCTTCGCTTTTCAACCTACCATTGTGTTCAGCTTGGCACACTGAGTGGTGGGAAGCGGAAGCGTCGGCATCGCACCATTTTCACGGAGGAGCAACTGGGCATGCTGGAGCAGGCATTCAGCCTGACACAATATCCGGATGTCAGTGTCCGGGAGGGGCTGGCGGACAAATGCAATTTGCGCGAGGAACGCGTGGAAGTGCGTGCAAATTTGGAGTGCCAAATTTAAATTATTTTGAAAAAATTATTAATTATATTTAAATTTGTTTTTGAATTTAGGTCTGGTTCAAGAACAGGCGTGCAAAAATGCGTAAAAAGAATCGTGAGCAACCGCTGGTGAACAACAACAGAAACCAAAATGGGCCACCGCTGCCGCTGCCTTACACGAGGCAATCGTCTGAGGACAGTCCAAAAAATGCCAATTCTGACGAGGACGATGATTCGGGGGAGGATGAAGCGGCTTCAAACAATTCGTTGGACACATCGCCAATGGTGTGCAAAAAATTTTAAATGTGCACCAGCTAAAAATCCAATTTTTTTTTATCTGCAGATGAATTCGATGGTGCCGATAAAGCGAACTAAATTGGATAACCACCAGCAGCCGGAATATCGAGGAGTACATCATCTAATTTCGGGTATGGAAATAATATAAATTAGGGTTAGTCCCGACATTTTGGGAGCACGAATGCAGAGATGCCATCGCATCGCCAAAACTCAAAAATCCGGCAAATGAAGGAAAAAAGTGAAAGATTTTAAGCCAAAATTCATTATTATGTATCAATGAATGTTTATGAAAATCCTAATAAATGATGAGGGACAGGAAACCGGCATTGACCCCAAAATCCGACAAAAGCCGGGGTTTTTTCCAGGGCTTGCTAATCTATGTATTTGTGCCTGGTAAAAATGTCAAAAAATCATATGTCAGCCGTTTCTTTGCAGACCATCGCCAGGAAATGCACACCAGCAGTGGTGACATGCATCAGCAACAGGTTGCCGTCGCTAATGCGCAAAAGCAGCTGGCGCTGGCCATGGTGGCGCCACAGCTGTTACCAATGGCACCGCCGGCGTCGCACCTCTTCGACTTTGCCAAATGCTTTGGCGGCGGTGGCGCCATTTTCCCCGCAAGCAACAACAATAGTGGAGCCACCACCATTGGTGGCCCAATGCTGATGCAACAACAGTTGGCATCATTCGCTGCGCATTCCCTGGCGGCATCGGCTGGCGGTGGTGGTGGCCCATTCATGCAAATGCCTGTGGCGGCCGCAACAATGGCGGAACAGCTGATGGCCGTAAATTAATTAATTTGATATAAATAATTTTTAAAGTATTTTACTATTTTAGTTCCATCACCAATCGATGCTAAGCCGGCAATAAAAAAAGCTTCCAACGATGGATGCCATCAGATAGAAATATGCTTGAGGCTTTATTGTTTTGATTGCAATTTTCGGGTGTAAAAAACATCTCAATGTACTTTTTCTTGACTCAACATCATTCAAATTTTAATTCGACAAGATAAATTTTTGATTTTTAGTATTCTTATGTAAATTTATTTAAATTTTTCAAAATTTATGTTTGAATAGCAAATAAATTATTTAAATATCAAAAATGTCAACCGAGTGAATTAGCTCAAAAACATTTTTAGATTTGAACGATTTTTAGCGCTAAAAAAAAGTAAAGGACTGAACTTCGTGATGAAATTTTGTGAGTGGGCCTGAGCTTGGTTTGTTATGTGAAATTTGCACCGTTTGCAGGACTTGGGCTTTTCCTTTTCATTTGTAGATTTATGTAGGTTTATTGTAGATTACCTAATTGTAGATTTATGGTAGATTTTTTTATGTAAATTTAAAATAATTTTATGCAGATTTATTTTTGATATTTTTGATTTTTGAATGATTTTAAAAATGCATTCTAAAGATTGTTCTTGATTGTCCTTGAAAGATTGCCGTCGTCATAATATTTTCGAGAATAGTGCATTGAACTATGAGGGGCGAAAAAGAAACAAGAGTGAACATAGAGAGTAGTATATTCGACAGAATAATTCTTTCCTCTCATTTCAACCCATCGAATATTTTCTCTAAACTTTTCTTGATCTTATAAAAACAATTTGCTGCCTTGCAACGCTCGCGGGCTCAGTTCTGGTCACCTCGTGTACGCGACCACGCCTCAAGGGTTGGCAAACGAATGTTGAATGGTCGAGGCGAGCGGAGGCCAAGCGCGCGGCTCTGTGCATTGCCGGGGGCCCCCAACAAACACAGCAACAAAAACACACCAAACAAACGAAAAACTAAATGCACACATCATCACCCCCGAGGTGGTGTGGCCCGAGGAGGAAGACTTCCCCTGGGGGGCCAATTAACGGGGAAGTCGCTGGAGGGTGCGCCGGGCACAATAGCGCACAAGGCTTGCTCCATCCATCACCCCCCAAGGGCGGCGGTTGGATCACAAGTCTGGAGGATGGAGGACTCTCTCACTGGCATTAACCCCAAATGCACAAACAAAAGCCGTTTCCTTGGCCGATGAAGCGGGCTGAGCTCCCACCTTTTTACACAAAAAAACTAAAATGTTATGTTTTGATTTCAAATTATTTTTATTGGCCCGAATTTACCCAACACCTTCACGAATAGAGCCAAAAACCTGTATTTAAGCGAAAAAAAGATGGTACCAAATTGTTTAATTATTTTACAGTGATTCGACGAGTTTTCTTGTCCAGGCTTTTAGTTTCAAGTTTACACGTAAGAGGATGTCCAATCACTAGAGAACGAATTTATTTTTTTAATGTTGTTTTTTTGCGCATTAGTTAGGTATGTTGAGATATACACGAAAATCAGAACGAAGTTTTAACAAATGTTGAAAATATTTTAGCCTTTTTTAAGAAAATATATTTGGCAAATATTCTGCATTTTGACATTTTTAGCCAATAATTTGGCACTTTTTCAATTTTTTGTAAAATTTAGGAAATTCAAGAATTGGCATTTTTCACGTTTTTTTAGCAAATAATTTGGCTTTTTAGTTTTATTAAAATATTATGGAAAGCTGGTTTGAAACTTCGAAAAAGTTTGTTGAATGTTTTTGACCTGTTCGGATAAACATTGAACCAGAAATTTTACAGACTTGTTCGACATGGGGTCTAAAACCATTTCCCGAAAACAATTAGAAGTTCGACTGTTTTGAACCCCATGTTTGGCAATATTCGTCAGTACTCACCAATGTTCGTTTCTAATCGTGACCCGATTATAAATCGGGTACACGCGACGATTTGGTTTCATATCCGATTTCAAATCGGGTGCAACATATGCACTTTTGGACAATTTTCACACTAAAAATTGAGCGTCTCCTTTTTGCCACCTTTTCTCAAAATTGTGCCACCTTTTTTGGAGCTGGCGCCACCTTTTTGATGTTATGAAAGGGTCACCATGAGTTGGATATTTATTTGATTTATTCCTTTTCTTTTTTTTAGTATTTAATTTTGAATGCCTTTAAAATGAAAACTGAAAATGTTTTAAAAAGTTGCTGTCGTGTGTCTAAATATTCTCGAGATATAGTGCATTAAATTATGAGAGGCGAGAAAGAAACAAGAGCGAACAAGAGAGTAGCATGTTCAGATAGCATAATTCTTTCCTCTCATTTCAACCCATCGAATATTTTCTCTAAACTTGACATATAAAAACATTTTGCTGCCGAGCAACGCTCGCGGGCTCAGTTCTGGTCACCTCGTGTACGCGACCACGCCTCAAGGGTTGGCAAACGAATGTTGAATGGTCGAGGCGAGCGGAGGCCAAGTGCGGCTTTGTGCATTGCCGGGGGCCCCCGCGGGCTGAGCTCCCACCTTTTTGCACGAAAAAAAAATTCATGAAAAAAATGTTGTGTAAAATCATTTTCATTTGTCGTCAAAAAGAATTTCACACCTTCAGGAATAGAGCCAGAACCTGTATTTAAAGCGAAAAAAAAAGGTGGAACCAAATTTTATTTCACAGTGATTCGACGAGTGGTTTTGTTCTAGGCTTTTAGTTTCAAATTTACACGTAAGAGGATGTCCAATCACTAGAGCTGATTTATATTTTTTTAATTATTTTTTTTTGTGCGACAGATCGTTGAGTTATACAAGAAAAAAAATCAAGAACGAAGTTTTAGCATAGGTAGGTATTAGAGACCGGTAAAATCGCATTTACAGGATCCTGTAACAGGATTTGAAAAAAAAATTTTTACAGGACAGGATCCGCAGGATTAATCCTGTAAA
>JAKKIK010001808.1:0-14103 GCA_024500135.1 Heterodera carotae | reverse complement strand
CAAATAGAGGGGGGGCGTCTATTTTTCGATCCCCCTCGAGGGTGGGCGTCAATTAGAAGGGTGGGCGTCAAATGGAGGGGGGGCGTCTAATAGAGAAAATACGGTAATTGAATTTTTTAACAACAATTTTTTGTCTCCAAATTTCGGCCTTTTTTACACCATTTTTATTAATTTTTAACCCACATTTTTGGGGGGTTTATTTTGCGGCGTACCAATTTTATGCAAAGTCTAAGAATCACATTTTTGCACATCTCAACAAATCCGCGCCCATTTTATTTTTTGTCCATCCAAATTTGGGTTATTATATTACCCAAAACCAAACAGACACTTTTCACAACTGCCGCCACTTTCGTCGCCGGGGGCATAAAAAATAATTATTTGAAAATTATAATTATTCTTTCAGCTGAACTGCACAATGAAGCGTCAAAAGCGCGGTGTGCACTCTGTCAGCTTCACTCCGCGATTGCCGGGGCTGCACTTTTTAGTGTGCAAAAATTGGAAAAAATTAATTAATTAAAAAATTATAAAAAAAAAACAATTCAAATTGTTGAAATTTTGGCAACAATTTGTGTCTTTAACATATATATGTACATGCTATCTGATTGATGATTAATGCCTGGAATGGATCCCCGGCGGTGTTTTATGCATTTAAAATTAATTTGAAAAATTTAACAAAAAAAAATTGCTAAATTAGTTAAGTTAAAAAGTTTAAAGATATTTTATTGTTTAATTTAATAATTTTAAATACTATCAATTTTAACATTATATATTTTGTATCCTTTTTCAGTCCATTCTGATTGATGGGCTAATGTTACCAGGTGAGAGCCAACACATATATAATTGTTTTAGGGCCTAAAATCATAAATTTGGCATAAGTATTTTTCTCAAATTTACTCCCCTACAATTGACCCCCCCCCCTTCCCATCACCCTCGAGATTTGGTATTGTAAAATAGAGTCCCCCTCCAATTGAACCCCCTCCCCCCTCGAGAGAGAGAGAGAGAGAGAGATTAGTGAAAATATGCGATCGGGAACTCGGAATAATTGATGTTTTTTGGTCCTCCTCAACCAATTAATCGGTCAATAACAATAATAAGAACGAGATTTTGCAAAAAAAAAAGAGTGGTCAACAAATATCAATTCCGATATTACTGTTTTTTATTGACCAATTAATTGTACAGTTCGATCTCCATCGTCAAAAATTGAAACGTCCATCCTCGAGAGGGCATTGAAAAAATAGAACCCCCGGGGTCTATTAAAGAAAATACCGTAGTACACTATACATGAATTTTGTTGGCACACAGAGTGTCCCTACGAATGCGTCGTCGGCGCCGAAGGCGCACCGTTGGCACGCGGCGACGCGTTGGCCAAGGCGCAGCGAGGCCGGACGGCACGCTTTGAAGTGTCGCCGGGCATTGCGGCTGCGTCGCGCGAGTTGGACGTCGTCGTGACGAGTGCGCGAATTCACAGAAATTAATTTTGGCATTTTGAAGAATATTTTAACAACAATAAAAATATGACAAAAAAAACGGAAAAACTTTTTGGGCATTGAATTATCTTTTTTTGAGATGATTTTCGGTTCGAAAATTTCCAAAAAAATATATTTTGGCTAATAAAAATTAATGCTTTTTACTTTATTTTTTATTGCTTTGTTTTTTGCTTTTGTTTTCGTCCTTTTTGTTCATTCACCGATTGCTTTTTATTCCTCGGCTAATTAAAATTAACAAAAATTAATTTAAATTTTAATTGCTTTTTGCTTGCTGCTTATTTGTATTGTTCACACTTTTTTTTTTAATTTCACCCCCAAATTATTTTTAATACTAATACAAAAAATAATAATAATAATAATTGCCTTTCATTTTGTTTACCTCATTAAAATTTAAGTTAAAAAATTAATATTAATTTCAAAAAAAATTTTGTTCAGACCCCCAGGGCAGTCCGTTGCCCGTCCGCTGCTACAAACAACAGGACGACAGCTATTGGGTGGAATTCACGCCAGAAGTTTGCGGTAAAATAAAATTTTTATTTTTAAATATATTGGATACTCATTTTCCTGTATTAGAGCCCCCGGGCACTTCATTTTACCCTCGAAAAAAGGGGGGGGCTCTATTGGGGCGGGGGTGGGCTTAAAATCAGAGGAGAAATATACTGGATACAGATTTTCCTGTATTAGAGCCCCCAGGCACTCTATTTCCAATCACCCCCCCCCCCCTCTTCTTCGAAGGGGGGGGGGGGGGCTCTATTAGGCGGGGGGGGGGGCGCTAGTCTCACATTATTATTACATAATTAAAGTTTGGTCGAAAATTGGATATTTTTTTTTTAATAATTTTTAAATGTCGCATTTTTTAAAATTCATTCCCTTCTTGCGCAGGTCCCCACAGCATTGAGGTGATGTTCGGGGAACAGCCCGTGCCCGGGTCGCCCTTTCACTGCGAGGTGGTCGACCCCCGCAGGGTCCAAGTGCACGGCGTGGACAGACCGCACACAGTGCGGACGATGGCCAATTTTGTTGGCAAGTTTTTAAAAGTTAAATTTGGATTTTTAAATTTAAATTTAAAGTTAAGCCTCGACCCCGCGACGTTTTTGAACCTCTACCCGAACCCCCGCCCGTCCTCTGGGCCAAATTCTCGACACATTTGGATGTTCTGATATTTTTGGACCTCTTTCCAGACCCATACCCGACCTTCGAGACCATCCAGACATTTTTGGGCCCCTTTGCCAACCCTTAAGAATTATAACCTGAAATTCGTTAAAAAAATTTAATAATAAGGCCAATTAATAGCCAAATTTTTAAGTATTTTCAAATTTTAGTCAACCGAAAAGGCGCCGGCATTGGCCCATTGGCTGCTGAGTTGACAGACCCGCATGGCGAGCACGTCAAGCTGGACAGGGTTCGCTCCTTGGGGCGTCAAAATTTTTAGTGCAATTTTTTTGTGCATTTTTTGTTTAGATACTGAATTCGTCTGGCGATGAATCGTTCACTTTTTTGCCCACCCGACTGGGGCCTCACAAATTGGGCCTCAAATTGGCCGGCTTTGCTGTGCAAGGTGACTGATTGACCCCGTCAACTTATCACCCTTCAAAAAACACCTTAAGTCGTGTTCCGATCAAAATTTTACAATTTTTTCCTCACAAAAAATCAATAATTTTTCAAAATTTTCAAGGCTCACCATTTACGCTGGTGGTTGAGGAGCAGAGGGAGCCCTGCGTTTACGGGGCGGCACTTGGTGGGCTGAATATAGAAAAAAAATTATAAATTTAGATTTAAATTTATTACTAAAATTTAAGAATTATAATTGTTATTTTGTAAAATATTTGTTAATTCAAAATTATTTTTATATTTTATGTTCTTTTAAATATTAGCATAATTCAAATACCTAAATATTTAAATTTCAAGACTATGCAGTTCAACGTGGTCAACAAGCGTCGATGATTTTTGACCCGAACAAACAGTCGGGCCCACTTAAGGTCAGTGTCAGTCGTTACAATTTGTCGGAATATGGACCAGGCTGAATACGGATGCCTAAAACATCTAACAGGATATTGCCGACAATCAAGATTAACTGTGCTTTCAAGTCCGGCATTCCGGGTTCCATACCTTTTTTGGCATCAGGTTATGCCCTTATATGGACAAGTGGGGATTAAATTCCATACCATTCATGGCATCAGATAATTTGTCGTAAATGGATGTTGTTTGGACAAATGGCCCATGGTGTGACATTTCACCTAAAATATGTACTCACTCAGATCGATGTCCGAGGCCCGCCATCCGCCGGGGCAAAGATCAAACACAGCACCAATCGGCGACCCGACGACAGCACCGAAATTGTGTTCAGACCTCCGGAAGTTGGTACCTACACGGTGGATGTGCATTTCAACAACAGCGCTGTGCGCGGTATGCCATTCCATTCATTTTGGGCTAAATTATATATATATTTACTAGCGTAATGTGCATTCTCTAATAGAGTCTCCGGGGTTCCAGTTTCCAACACCCCTCAGGGTGGGCTTCTATTATAGAGCTTTCTGTTGGAGGGGGAAAAGGAGTTTTGCGATTTGCCGCAAAATTTAGACTTCAAGGAGGGCAGCTGGGCTTCGATTGGAGGAGGGGGACTCTATTAGAGGGGTGGGGGTCTATTAGAGAAAATACGGTATGCCATTAATTGACTGACTGCTTTTTATCCCAGGCTCACCCTTTTCCGTCGTTGTGGTTGACCCGTCCAAAGTGTTGGTCCACAACGAACGGTTGCGGCCCGCCGATGGACTGCTCCAACTTGATGCTGGCCAGCGGAATGTGCTTGATGTTGATGCTACAGGGGCTGGACCGGGTAAATAAAAATAATAAAAAAAAGGCACAATTGTAAAACTTTCAACAATTTTATAAAATGATAAAAGTAAGAGTTAAGACTTGAGACCGGACAACCATGCCAACCAATAATTGGCACCGATAATTGGTCAAACTATTGGTATTGGTCTCTTGTTTTTTACCATGGTCAAACTATTGGTCCTTCATCGACAATAATTGGTTCCATTTTCCGATATGCCATCCCGATTTATTCGTTAACTTTTTGGCGTCTTCCCGAAACCGGGTCCCCGAAATGCCATCCCTGACGATACTCAATTAATTCAGTCATTTTTATTACTAATAAATTTAAATTTACAAGTTTTAGCCAAACTGCGCGTGGAGGTGCGCGACGGGGACGGCGAACTGTTGGACGGCGGTGAACGATCTGTGGCCCAAATGAATGCGCTCGGCAACAGCAAACATCAACTGCTGTTCACGCCGCCCAGGGCCGGCAAGTACAAGCTGTACTTGTACTGTTCGGGTGAGTGCCCCTCCCATAATATAGAGTCCCCGCTAATAAGCCATCTTCCCTCTAATAGAGCCCTTTCTAATATAAAGTTCCATCTAATAGAGCCCCCGCTAATAAGCCCTCCTCCCTCTAATAGAGCCCCATTTAATATATGTCCCATCTAATAGAGCTCCCGCTAATTAGCCCTCCTCCCTCTAATAGAGCCCTCTCTAATATAAAGTTCCATCTAATAGAGCCCCCGCTAATAAGCCCTCCCTCTAATAGAGCCCCATTTAATATATGTCCCATCTAATAGAGCCCCTGCTAATAAGCCATCTTCCCTCTAATAGAGCCCTTTCTAATATAAAGTTCCATCTAATAGAGCCCCCGCTAATAAGCCCTCCCTCTAATAGAGCCCCATTTAATATATGTCCCATCTAATAGAGCCTTCGCTAATAAGCTCTCCTCCCTCTAATTGAAAATCAAAAACATAGCCTTCCTCTCCGCTAATTTAGGATTATACAATTTTAGAGTTGGTGGTGCCAAGTGCCTATCCTTTGCTGGCAATTGCCGAAAAAACAACGACAGGGGGCCAAACCTCGGAGGATGAACTGCCGCAACGAGATGAACTAAGCAAAGTGGGCGGGCGATCAATAATTAATTGATTGGTTCAAATTTAATTTGGGTTGAAATTATGGTGGTATAGATCGATGGATCGGGGACTTTGGGATTTGTCAGAGACCGGGTCGGGGTAAGGATTTGGGTTCGGGCGAGATCAGGGATGTTGAAATTGGCTTGAGGTCGGTGGGATAAGGAGGCCCAAAAAATTGGGGGCTTTACCCTAATTAATTACCTAATTGGGATTTAGGTAATTTTGCGGGGTGACGGATTGACAACTGCGCGTGTCAGAGAACCATCCGAATTCATCATTGACGCCTCCGAAATGCGTGAACCTGTTGGCAAAATCAGCGCTGCACTTTTGGGGGAGAGAGCAGATGTGGGCTAATTACATATTAAACTAATCAATGAATTAATTAATTACCCCTAATATTAATAATAAATAAAAATAAATTTATAAATTTTGTTTGCAGGTTCCTGTCAAAGTATCCGCAATGAGGAATCAAGTCTATAAGGTGCTCAGTTATATACTGTATTTTTTCAACAGAACCTCACCCTCCATTTTAAGCCCACTCTCTAATAGAGCCCCACCCTCAATGGTATATTGACCCAATTGAACCCTATTTGAACTCCATTCTCGACTTGGAATTCACCCTCTAATAGAGCCCTACCCCAGCGGGGATATTGAAAAGCAGAACTCCACTTGGAATTCACCCTCTAATAGAGCCTTGCCCCAAAGGGGATATTGACCTAGTTGAACCCCATCCTCCACATGGAACCCCTCCCTCTAATAGAGCCCCACCCTCAACGGGGATATTTAAAATATATACTGTTATATATAAAAATTAATTATATTGCCGTATTTTTTACATTTATATATTTCTAAGGGCATTTATACACCATTGATGGGCGGCAACTATCAGCTGGTGGTTAAAATTGACTCCAAAAATGTGCCGGGATCGCCGAGCACTGTTTGAATTTGACCATTAAAAAAACAATTTTTAAATTAGGCTTAAGCCCCGGCTACGCTTCTGGGGAAAGAATGTCGGGAGGGGGGGGGGGGGGTTTGTCGGTCGGTGATGACTTGTCATGGATCGGTTTAGAGCGGTTCAAATTGTTGGGGATTAAGGATGCCACGTTGGGGATCGTCGATTTAATGTCGGAAAACGGGGCCGAGCTAAATCGGGAATCGTGACCCTGTCGATATACCTACCTATATCGGGAATCGGGGGCTCTCGAACGATGATTCGGGAATTGGGGGGCTCGCTCTCGACTCGGGATTGGGGATTGTCGGCGATGGCATATCCGTCGGGATGAGCTATTTTGTGGACCGAGGCTTAACCCTACATAACCAATTAAAAAATTTATGCTTTTCAAAAGCCGGAAATTTTACATTTGATTTCAGGTCCATGTTAGTAGCCATCAGATTCCGGCTGAACTGATTGTTGTTGACGCCAGACCGATCAAATTTGGCGTGATCAATGAAGATTTGAGGTGAAAGCAAAAACATACAATAAAGAACAACACTTTGCTGGATTTTATTTACCAGAAAGTCCTATATTAGAGCCCCCGGGGAATCTATTTTAACCCCTCTAAAGATGCTCTTTTCTATTCAGGGGGCGGCTAATTATAGGGTAGCTTTATCTTTCAAATTCCCTAGAAAAAAAGTGAAGGGGGGGGGGGGGCTCTATTTAGAGGCCTTATATTTAAATACTTAATTTTGAAAATATTTCTAATATATTTTTTAAATAGGACAACAATTGACGCCAGAAAGGCTACTGCCGGACATTTGTCGGCCCAATGCGCGGGACCGACTCGGCCCGAATATTGCGAATTAATGGACAATCGGGATGGGACGGTGAGATATACCATTGTACAATATTTGAATTAAAGTATAATATTATTAGAGAAATCTATATACTTAATAGATTCGTATTTCCACAAATAGACCCCCGGGGGCTCTATTTTAATTGTTTTTTTTTGTTGTAGTATGTTCTTCGAGTCCAGCCGAAAGAGCTTGGCCGCCATACATTGACCATCACGTATGACAATGAGCACGTGCCCGGCTCACCATTCACTTTCAATGTCACAAATCCGCCCGATCCGACAAAAGGTCGGCACGCGCAAATTGACAGAAAATTACACAATTTTTAGTGCCCCAAGGCGTATAAGTCGGGACATGAATACATACATTGGCACTTTTTCTGCCATACTTACGAATATCGAACAGAACAGCAAAAAAATGTCGGAGTCTCGAAAATAGTTAGAACTCCGAAAAGTCCGAATGCTGGGGGGCTCTATTTTTGGGGGATACGGTAAATTCGTTCGGTTTAACGAAATTAAGGCATTTTTGTTAATTTGATTATTTTTGCCCAAATTTTCAGTCAAAGTTTACGGTCCCGGCATTGAGCACGGCATTCTGCATTCGTTCAAATCCAATTTTGTTGTTGAAACAAAAGGTTGGTTAGAAAAAAAAATTGCGGAATTTTTCTAATTTAATTTACAAATTTTAGGCGCTGGCGCCGGCCAATTGACTGTCCGAGTGAGGGGCCCCAAAGGGGCTTTTAACGTGGAAATGCAACGAGACCCGGCCCAGGAACGGACCATTCATTGCAAGTGAGTGGGTCACACAAAAATTCGAAAATTTACAGAAAATTGGAATTTTTAGTCAGGGTTAGGTCAGGTCTCGTCTCGGACTCCCAACATTTTTGGATCTGTTCCCGACCTCATTATTTCCAATCTTTTCTCTCAAAAATTATTTATTTTTTGCATTTATTAAAATTAAAAATTTTTGCCTAACCCTTTTAATTGAAAAATTAATTCCTGAAATATTTTAAGGTATGAGCCTCGAGAGCCCGGCGACTATCAATTGGAGGTCAAATGGCATGGCCATCACGTGCCAGGTGCGCGCGCAAAACATTTTTGGCACCATTTTGATTTGCTTTTTTTTTGGATTCGAATTTGGGGCTTTCCAAAATCCGGATCGAATCTGACATCCGACCGGTCTGGCTCTGTCTTGTTGGGCCCTAAATTCAATCGGAAAATTTTCCGAAATTGAAAATCGGCACCTCGTTTTTGGCACATTTCCTGAGTTAAAAAAAACTGTTTTCCCAGGCTCCCCATTCTTTGTGCTGATTGTGGACACGGAACAGGAACTGCAACGCTTTCTGGCGGTAATTAAATTATTTAACTTTAATGGCACATACAAAAGCTTTGAAACACCGCCCGAGGGGGGGGGGGGGGGGCTCTATTCTCAACCCACCTCTTCTAAAGCTGGCTTTATTAGAGGGGGGGGGCTCTTTTAGAGGGTGTTGTGATTATTCCGAGGGGGTTTTATTGTGGTAATGGGGCCTCTAAGGGGGTGGGATTTATTTCCAACTCCATTCAGGGGGGGGGGGTTCTATTAAGGGACTCTAAGTGATCCGCATCCTATTAATGTACAGTGAAGGTTTTAATCAAAAATTTGAAAATGATTTTTTTAGGGCGGTGCCCCGTCCCCGACGCCACCGTCTCCGTTTGTGCCGCCCGGATGTTTTCCTCCGCCACCACCACCGACTGGTGTCCTTTCGTTGCCTCCGCCGATTATGCCATCACCGCCGGTCTTTTTTTTCTATTTGAATATTTTTGACTAAGGTTAGGTAGGCGCTAACCCATCGGGGACAAAATAGAGTCTGGGACCGGGTCGGGAACCTTGAGGAGTTGCGGGAGGCGGACCTAAAATGTCGGGAAGATGCAGGCGGATCAGGCATGGAAATGTCGAAAAATTCGGCGTTCCGGGGTCGGCAAATTCCCTGAGGGGTTGGAAACAACGTACCTCTAGAGGATCATGATGGCATGCCAGCGGGTCGGGATCCGGGAAAGTCAAAAACTTTCGGCATTCCAGGGTAGGCAAATGCCCTGGGGGATTAAAAACAACAACCTCTGGTGGGGATCATGGTTCGGCATGCCAGCTGTTCTGGGAAAGGGGATCCCAAAAATGTCGGGAGTCGTGTCAGACTCCGGGTCAGGGACCGGGGCGTCTGCCATTGTTAGACCCTTGCCAAAATTTAATTCATAAACAAATTAACTGAGCCCCAACATTTTCAGCCCCATTTTCGCGGCAGCGCGGCTCACCTGAAGCAAATGCAAATGTTGCCACCGCCGACGCCGGCCCATCAGCATGCCATTTATGGTGGCAGGCACCACTATTAAATCACCTACACACACATTTACGCCAATTATAAAAATGTTATTACGCCAAAAACAAAACGCCAGATAATTATTGCTCTTTTCAAAAAGAAAATGACTGCCTTATTCTTTTTTGTCCTCAATTTTCTTCTTCCATCTTTGTTTTTAAATACACACATAATGTGCTCTATAATGAATACAAAATTGTGCGTACGATTAAAACATTGGGACAATTTGTCGACCAACAGTTTTGGACAATCTGTCACTAGATGATTTTTGACAATTTTGTCCCAATTTTTATGTTTTTTTCCAATGGAATCATGAATATCAATAAAAACTCGTAACAAAAATTATGTATTTGAAGTGAAAATTTTCTTTTTACCGTATTTTCTCTAAGAACCCCCGGGGGTTCAATTTTCAATAGCTCTCGAGGAGGGTGGGGGTTCTATTATAGGGGGCGTCAAATGTAGGGGGGTCTATTGGAGAAAAAACGGTATGCTTACTTTGCCGTCCACAACTCCCAACACACGCAACTACCGTACTGTACCGTAATCACAATACAATACCGTAATTCACAGCATCTGTCACTTAATGAATTTTGTCTAGCTCTCTGCTGCCCTCTCTCTTATTCTCTCTCTCTCCCACTCTTTTTCCCTACTTCACTCATTTTATATATCGATTAAAATTTTAACCAAAAGAGCCGCCCGCACTCAAAAAAAATTTAACACTTAAAAATTTTATTTGAAAATTTTTACTATTGATTGATTGGAACATGTTTTTATTTTTTACAATAAGAAATTACACAACAAATGTATTGGATTTGGAATAAAATTTTATTCAAATGGAAATTTGTGAAGCATATTTAAAATTTACCCCTAGGGTTGGTTGGTCACGAATTCGAATTTTAAAATCTGTATTAACAAATAGAGAAAGGCACAAAAAATGCCAAATGCGCTCAATAATAGGCATTAAAAATTTTCCAACGCTAAATGGCATTAAAAATTCCAATAAATTGTATTTTAAGTCAAAATGTCTCTATTTTGGGGTACATTTTTGAATTTTTGATTTGAAAAAGTCAAGGGTTGCTTATAAAAAACCAAAAAGTTATTTTTAGGGGTGCATTTTTCAATTTAAATATTTTTAATTTATAATTCACGCCAAATGAAATTTACCTAATAATAAAACCCAATTTATTATTTCAATTTTTTATTTAAATTAAATTGTCGATTTTTTATTTCATTTTATTACTTTTTCGCATTTTCTTTTTGATGACCCGAGAATCTTTGGAGTTCCGTCCGGGGGGGACCAAAATTCGAGAACATTTCCTCCCATAACCCCCATCAGCTGTTCACAGAGGCGCCCCAAGGGATTTGCTGATTATATTTATGTGCCCTCGGGGGAGGATTTAGTGGCGGACAGAGATATAAACACACAAATGATGGATTTGGATGGATTTGTAAAAGTTGGGGAGGGGGGGGGGGGAAGCAAGCAAAGTGTTAGCAACGGCAGCATTTGGAGGAAATTGGATCCTGGCTCCCATTTTGGTGTAAAATCGGGGATTGCTTGCTCTCCCCGACGCTTCGGGCACAACAATGTCGGGGGGAACATTGGCGGGGAAGGCACGACGATTTTGAGGCTTTTGTTCGAGTTAGGGCCGGGGTCAGGAACAATATACCGTACTTCCTATATGTATTAAAGTCCGGGGGACTCTATATTTTGGAGCACCTCATTATGGCCAAAAAACTGAAAATTTTCAAAAAAAAATGGCCGCCCCAATTTTTGGTCCGCTTTTGAACATAGCTTTTTGGAGAGATGCTTTAAACTGTTAAGTTTGTTCTAATATCCGTAAGACGCTTTGAATGGTTTTAATTAATTTTATAATATTTATAATTGGCTTCTTGGCTTTTAAAAGAAAGCAAATCAATTCTAACTTTTAAAAATTCAAAATTAATTTTTTTAATTTAAAGCTTTTTTAGCATTTATTACAACATTACAATTTTGTTCAAGACTCAGAATTGGTTTTTATTAGCTCTGTATACCGATTTTATTTATTTTATTTTTTTCCCTCATTTTAAATGCTTTATCTGTTTGGGGGTGGGGACGGGCTGGGTTCAATTCAATTCAGCCCCAAATTCATCACTTTCATCAGCCATGGGTGATTATTTTTGTTTTGTTTCGCTCATCAAAGTGGCGACGACGGACGCCAATTGTTCCCTTACCCAAAATTTCGTAGCTCGATGCCATCGGCGGAACGCCGCCGGGGCGCCTCAAAATGAATTAGCGGGTGGCAGCGGCGGTGGATGCCCTGCGGGCCGCTTTTTGTCCCCCGCCGTGGGCGCTGTTGAATCAATTTTTTGTTGTCTGGCCAAAAAAAGTGCACACAAATAAAATTTGTGAAACAATTGGTGCGGGCACAGCAACAAAAAGCACTGATTCTTTTCCGCCCTTTTTGTTGTGTTTACACTGCCAGCCCCGCCTAAAATTGGCACTTTTTTGGAGGGCGGGCGAACCCAAACAAACAGCAGAGAGAGAGAGAGAGGGAGAGAGAGAGAGAGAGAGGGATGGAGATAGATAGGGAGATGGAGAGGGATGGAGATAGATAGAGAGATGGAGTGGGAGAGGGATATCGAGAGAGAGAGGGGGGCAAGAACTTGGAGGGAGAGAGAGAGATAGAAAGTGAGACTGAGAGGTATATAGAGAGAGAGAGAGGAGTGAGAGGGAGAGAGAGAGTGGGGAGAGGAACTTGGAGATAGAGAGAGCGAGAGAGAGAGAGAGAAAGAGAGGGGGAGGGAGAGGGTAACAACTTGTAGAGAGGGAGGACGCCAAAAAGCACAATTTTTGCCGCACCCTTTGGCATTTGTTTTGAATTTTAAATTGTTTCTTTATTCTCCTGTTTAAGATAATTATTTTAATTCTTACGATTTTAATGCTTTATCTTTATTTTCCAATTTTAAATTGTTTTTTCAACTAATTTATTCCATTTTAAACCATATATTTTTCTATGTACACGATGGAGGGATTGGGCTGTGGGGTGAGAAGAAAGTATTTGTAAATAAACATGCAAAATTCAATTAATTATAAAAAAAATGTAAATGCTTAAAAACACTAATAAATATTTTTACGTAAAATTGTTGAAAGATTTTAGGCGCGGACTCTCAAGTTTTTTCTGTTCCTCTTCAACTTGGCATTTGTGGTAAGGAAATGTAACTTGTTCTAAGATTGGATGGCTTAATTTTTTTTTTTTGGGATTTATTTCTTTTTTGGCATTTTTTGAAGTTTTGAAATTTTCGCGTTTGGGCTTTTTCGGCAATTCCGGCATTTCGGGCACCCATTGGTGTTTAGAGATTTTCGAACATATTTTGGCATTTTTTTATTTCTGATAGATTTGCGGCCTCGTCTGTGTGGTGTTGGGACTGTGGCTGGTGTTTGACCGTTACGCGGTGGACAATTTGGCCACAGCAATTGGCCACGTCCAAGGCCATGAGCATGACGATGGACTCAATGAATTGGTGATCAATTTTTTGTTTTTCTTTTGATGGAAATTTTGTTTCTTAATACCCACTACAAAGGGCTTCTATTAGAGGAGGAATTCAAATGGTGGGGGCTTCTATTAGAGGGAATATCCATATAAATGGGTACTATTACAGTGAGTCTCCAAATGAAGGGGCTTCTCTTAGAGGAGGAATTCAAATGATGGGCTATTAGAGGAGGAATTCAAATGGTGGGGCTTCTATTAGAGGAGGAATTCAAATGGTGGGTTTCTATTAGAGGGAATATCCTAATAAGATTACATTATAGGGAGCCTCCAAATTAAGGGACTTCTATTAGAAGAGAAACTCAAATGGTGTGGGGTTCTATTAGAAGGAATCTCCACTTAAGGGGTTACTATTACAGGGAGCTCCAAATTAAGGGACTTCTATTAGGGGAGAAATTCAAATGGTCGAGTGGGGGGGGGGGGGCTTATATTAGAGAAACGCGATAATTTATTTACAAAAATAAATTTAATTTAAATTTTTATTCAATAAAAAAGCTCTTAATTTTGTATATTTTGTCTTTTTTAGGCTTCGAAGCCCACCGCCGTCCGTCAGATTGGCTATTTGCTGCTGTTCGGTGGCATTGCCGTCATTGTGGTCGCATCGTTGGGCTGTTGCGGAGCTGCCAAGGAATGGCGGCCGCTGCTTTGCTGTGTAAACAAAAACTTTTCCATTTGAAAAATATATTTTTAAATGGTTTAAACCAGAGCTCGCAAGTTTTTTTTTTCAAAATAAGCACATATGGCTGTAAATCTAAGATTTGGACCCCAAAACTAAGATTTTTTGCAAAACATAACGTAAAAAGTTAAAAAGCAGTGCAAAAGTATTAAATTGGTCAATAACATGCATTTTATTAGTGTAAAAGAATAGAAAATGAATTAATTACGAGTAATTCAAGGTTTAAGAAAAATATGGACGCGAGGGGGCAGGGTGAGGCGGTGCCGATAGGCGCCGCCGGGAAAATTTTGAAAAATTAAAACGAGATTGTTAACAGAAT
>JAKKIK010001807.1:0-14107 GCA_024500135.1 Heterodera carotae | reverse complement strand
GGAATTAATTATTTTCGCATTTACATAAATCGTCGGGCGGGGGACGGGGGGACACATTGACGCGTTGGGATAAAAGTCAGTCGTTGCTCATCCGTCTCAATCCGTCGTCGTCTCATCCAATCCGCGCCCTCCACAAGCAACAACGGCTAAAGCATAAAAGCATCATCCGAGACGATTTGGTGTGGTGGGCGATGCGCGGGGAACGCCCTGGGGGAGACGAAAGGGAAATTCGGGCTTTTTTGTCGGAGAGTGGGGGGAGGGGGGCGGGGGGGGGGTGAATCTGATGGTGGGACAACTTGTCGCGCAATTGTCCCCTCGCCCCCTCCGGCGGCTCCCTATCTCCACAGATGTATAGGGTAGGAGGCTTTTTGTTGGTTGCTGCTGGTGGGAGGCAGTTTGGGGGGAGGGGGGACCCCCCGGAGGATGATGACCACTCCTCGCCCCCCCCCGTTGCCCATCGTCGCCCACTCCATGCATATCTCTCCCCCATTCACGCGCATCCTCCATCATCCTGTTCTGCCGCCACCCCATCCCCTCCGGGGGGCGCGCAACCCCTCGTCTCCCCTCTTTTGCTATATGCTGGTTCCCTCTCTCTCTCCCCCCTCCCCCCAATCGCCGCCGACCATTTTCTGTGTGCGCTTTGCTCACACATTTTGCTGCAGGCGTTTGGCGATGCTTACGCCCAAAACATTCCTCCCCCCGCTTCCCTTAACTGCTTGCGCTTCATCCTCCTACTCCTCCTCATGGTTTCGTGCGCACGCTTCTTGTTGTTGTGCCGCGCGTATTGCGCGTTGTCCCTGCCGGCGGCCGTGGTTCCTCCCTACCAGTGTTGGGGCGGGTCGACGAAAATTGCGGGTTCGGGACGGCAAACATTTGAAAATTTTTGTTTCGGGTTTCGATTTCGAATAAAACACCAATTTTCGTGTGTCCTGGTTTCCGGCTGCCCCTTCCCTGGTGCTACCAGCCGCCCCCACTTTGACCCTACTAAATATGTGTGTTTTTCAATAATTTCGTGCCTTTCTCTGCGCAGCGAATGATGCCGTCGATTTTTGCCACCGCTGTGCCGTTCTCTCTGTCTTCGTCTGCATCATTTGTGTTGTTGCTGCATCTGTCGTTGTCCCTCCATGCCGACTTTGTGCTGGGCCAGCACAAATCATTTGGTGACACCAAATTTGATCTGCCAGCCGATCTGCCAGCCGAAGGAGACTTGCTGCCGCCAGTCGCCGGCAGTCAGGACGCGGCGCCATCGACCGCCCCAGGGGCAGAAGCCGCCTCTGTGCCACCGGCGGCGGCGCCGTCCGTTGCGCCCGCCGGGGATACAGCGCCGCCAGTGTCGTCTCCTCCCGAACCACCACCATCACCGCCGCCGCCCACCGTCCAGCAACCTGTGCCATCACCAACGACCGAATCAAGCAGCGCCCCTCCGGTGCCGTCGTCGACATCCGACAACAACGCTGGCGGCACTTCGAATGCCGCCAAAACACCGCTGCCGTCTTTGCCCAGCCTCATTGAGTTGCCAAAATTTGTGGAGAATGGCAACGTGCAGGTAGGGAGAGGGGTCAAATTTGGCATTAATCCAGAAAAGCCGGTGTCCAAATTTTGCCGATGTCCAAATTTTGCCGTGTCCATAACTGCGTGAGCCCCAGAGAATCCCCTGGCGGATTAAATGCCAAATCTTTTATAGCCTTTAGTCCGGCACCAGACACTTTTTATCCTTTTTAGCCTATCACGATAGCCCCGTCATTGATCGAGTCAAACAACAACAACAACGGCACATCCATTGTTTCTCCATCTTCAATAGCCCAACCGCCGCATTTATCCGCTTCTTCGCCCGCCGGCGCCGCCAAAAATCGTCCTCAATTACAAGTGCCAGTGGCAAAAGTGCCGCCCCTGCGCAGCTCCGTCGCCCAACATAAACTGTTGCCCAAAGATGGGCAAAAGATTGCGGTGCGAAGCAAAGAGTGGTTTCGAGAGGAGTTCGATGTTCGAAGTGAGCGCGCGAAAAATTACGTTCAAAAATATCAGTGTTCGGCATGGCATCGGTATAATGCCGAAACGGACCGCAGTATCTGTACATATAATGCCGAAACGGTCGGAAGTTTGGGGGTATAATTTTAGGGGCGCGGCTCGGTACGGTATTTATTACACCCGAATTGGGCTATACCATGGTAACGGTGTAAAAGTCGATATATATATATCGAAATACCGCGGTATTTTCGGTATATACCACCGGTGCTGAATACCGAAATCGTATTTTATGAATTTTTTGTTTACTCTAATAGAACCCCCGATGTACTATTAAAAAAATCAGGAAATCATCCGTTTTTAACAGTGATCACTGATCAATATTGACCAAACATCACACCTTTCTTCTCAAAATGTTAAGACTGTCCAAGGAGTTCGGACGTGTTGGCAAAAGCAATCCGTGCCAAATTCCCCCGGAATTTGCTCAGACACGGCAAGGACGCCGTGCTGGCCGAACTGCTCGGCACGCGGCTGGCCGAATGCCTGCGCAAACAGCACGAAGACCATTGGGCACGGCTGGACAAGCAGTTGAAGCTGGACAAGGAGTTGGACCGAAAGTGCCGTAAAAGAAATGCCACCGCAAAAATTTTTGTCGCTAAAAAATAAGTTTTTTCCCCCATTTTCTTTGCGCAGTGAAAAGGACGAATGCCGTGCCGGGCTTGTGGAAGAACAAATCGCCTGCATGAATGTGAGAGAGATTAATGAATTAAACTGTACTCTCTGTAATTTAACCCCCGAGGTTCAGTGGAGGGGGGGGTCTATTGGAGGGAGATAGAGGAGGTTATCTATTGGAGGGAGCGGGTTGGGACCGAGGTCTATTAGAGAAAACATTAGGTGCCAGAAATTATAAGAAACCTCAAAGGGGGAGGGGGTCTATTGGAGGGGGTGGCTCTGTTTCAGCTTCAAATTTGGACACAAATACGAAAAACTGTAAGAAACTAGGGAGGCGGTTCATTGGAGGGAGGGAGGGGGATCGTCTATTGGAGGGAGCGCGAGGTAAAAATTGTAATTTTTCATTTTTTTTAGATTCATTCCTTCACTTGCCAATTCGTTCATCCGTCCTTTCTGTTCCGACTGCTGCCAACGCGGATCATTGTGCAGGAGGGCCGAATTGCGGAGCAAGGGGCAGACAAATGCCACAAATTTGCACGGAAATTGCTAAAGGCAACGGCACCAAATGAAAGCGGCGGCGGCGGCAAATGAAAAGGGGCGCGAAAATTCGGCAATTTGTTGTTAAAGAGACAATAAATCCAGACAAAAAAATTCCATTAGGGAAGAGAGAGTGAGGGAGAGAGAAGCTTGAGAGAGAGAGGGACGGGAGAGTAACCAGGAGATTGAGAGAGAGCGAGAGAGGCGGGAGAGTGATCATAAGCTTGAGAGAGAGAGCGAAGGAGTGATCAGAAGCAAGAGAGAGAGAGAGGCGCGGAGAGTGATCAGAAGTGAGAGATAGAGGCGCGGAGAGTGATCAGAAGCGAGATATAGAGGGGGAGAGAAACCAGAAGCGAGAGATATGGGGAAAGGATCAAAAGCGAGTGATAAAGGGGGCGAGAGACCGGCAGAAGCCAGAGAGAGAGAGAGGAAGAGAGAGCATGATCAAGGTCAGAAAATTGGGTGACGAATAATCCGCGCATATATGTGCGATAATTATCAAAATGCCAAATCATGGCAAAGCAAATTGCGTCAGGCATCCAATTTAATACAAAAATTATTGTGATTTCACTTGGATATCCGCGGATTATTAGTAGAGGAGATAGCTTCGAAAAAGTGTGTACAAAATTTCAACCATTTGGCGTGTGCAAATTGTCGTTTTTTATTTTTGTGTATTTATTTATTTTAAATAATTAGAAAATAAAAATGTAAATCTACACATAAATGACGTCATCCATTCATTCATTAGTCTCGACCATTTAAAGGTTGCTGATTATAAATCTAACGGCCGATTTACCCAATTTCGAATCCCTAAAATGAATTCAGAGTTTGGTGTTGATAATTTAGTTTCGTCATTGACATAGAATTCAAAAACAACGTTTTTTTGGGGACGGGTCGTTTGGGCGCCCACGGTCAAAAATATGGAATTGTTGCGCAAGATTTTTCGCAATGTTTTTATTTTTTAGCGCCCAAACGACCCCAACTCGGTTTTTTCCTTTGTTTGACGAAAAATTTTGATATTTATTATTTAAAATCTCGTACAATTCACATCTGGCGTCAACGTTTTCGTGCTAGTGTATGTCATAATTTTTGATTGCATGTTTCATGTTTCTCCAACAATTTTATGCATGATCCGGGGTTCGGACGGGGGTGTAACAGGGAGTAACGGGGTCACTTGCCCCCTTTCAAGACTAAAAATACAATTAAAAACCAAAAAAAAAAAAGTACGGGACCCAATCGACATTTTGTGGCGCGAGATCAGACAATTCATATTTTGTTGTATGTGACTGAATTAGTTCAGAGCTTTTCCCATCCATACACACATTTGTATATGTTTTGCCGATTAAGCGTCGTCATTTAGCCTAATTTTCCATTCTCAACAAAAATGGCGTCGTCACCCGACAGAAAACGGGCAAAGTTTTCGTCGGCGGAAGATCGCAAAATTCAGCACCAATGCGTTGATTTGTCGTCGGGCTCCGTCTCCACTTCTCGAATTGCGCGCGTTTCAGTGATGAAACGCAGGGAAATGTGAGGAATTTATGTTAAACCATAATTGACTTTTTGATCACTTTGAGGGTATTAATCGGTTTCCAGTTACAATATGATAAAGACCCGAAATCTGCCTGCCCTCAAAAACTGTCTCCCCATAAGGCCAGCACCAAATTTGGCACCGGCGGACCCCTTAATTTTTGTTGCGCCATTTACATTTCATATGTATATGATGATAAAAGCGAAAATAATCGACAAGTAGCCTTAAAATTCGGGGTGATCAGTTTGCTGTACATTTTTTGATCCATTAAAATTTTTGATAATTTCGATGCATTTTTTTATTCTTTATGCTTTTTGTAAGATTCTTTTTTTGATATGTTTTTTTGTTTTATTAATTACAGCAACATTTGCTACGATATTTGGTACGATGCTTTTTATTGGTCTACGCGTGCCGAACTTGGACTTAAATTGGCGCCGCTCTGTCGCCGTTTCGATGGATTGGCGGACAAAAATTTGGGCAGCAAACAACGAAAACGGACACTTGGAATCATTGCATTTCGACGTGCCGGCAATTGCGCAAAAATTTTCAAGGACCACCAAACGAACAGTGGCATCTTGTTGGAGAAGTCGGCACTTTTGGACGTATTGCCACCATCCAATTTGGTCGGCTTCAATCAAATTCGAATTAGGTAAGTAATGTAAATAATTGTTATTTTTTAATCCGCTTTGTTTCATCATATTATGTATGTGCTCACTGATCATTAGGGATGCCAAAAATATGTACGAAAAATGGACATTCCGAAAAAAATTACAATCCCCTTCACAACCGTACATGGATTTCATTTCACCAAATTTGTAGATTTCGGATCACGAAAGGTGGCGCACCACAAAAACTTGTTGAAATCATATGCATTTCTTTTGAGGACCTGATAGCATCATCGAATTTGTAAAATGAAATCCCCGATTCCCCCCGCTTGTATTCAAAATAATAATTAATTTCCATCATTTGTCTCAGTTACGTCGACCAAAATGTCATTGCATTTTTGCATCGTATTCGCCATCTCTTAAACAACGTGGACATCACCTTTAAAGTGCCGACTTTGGGAACTAATGAACAATTGCGCACATTTGTTGGCACACATTTATGGCCACTCATTGCACAAAGCGTCTACAAATTGATCAATTTTCATCAACTACGAACTCTCTTCTCTCCCGCCATTCTGCGGGATTGTGCCAATCTCAGAGTGATCAATGCCGGGCATGACTTTCCCAAGACGCCGGCCGCCGATCACGCGGATGCATCGCACCGTCAAGCATTGAACAAGTGGTTGCACACCCCGCGCAGTGATGGACTTCCAAAAGTGGTTACGTGCAACTTCGTAATGGACCTTGCTACGGGTTTGGCTGGGTTAAAAATGGTAATAGTTTACAATTGCAGTTTTTATCCCCCCACCCAAACGCAAAAAAAGCGGGAAAACGGTTAAAATAAAAGGATGGGAGTAATAGAAAATTATGGGACCCAATTTTCTATTTTTATACAATACCCAAGCTTTTCGTTATTGTATTAATTTGTAACTACATAACTGTTTATGTTTACTTTTTGTAGATATTTGTTGGCGCCGAATTGCCCGTCAGTTACCTCATTTGTGTGCTGCCACCCCACTCGATCCATCAAGAACCGTTTGAACTTGAGAATCATCGAACGCGGGAACGGATGACATTTCAACAACCTTTTGGTGGACCTGCTTATGGAAGTGTTTGGCTGTTGAAGAGGGGCCCAACAAATTGGTGGGACAAAAACAAATGGGGGGAAATTGAACGCAAAGCGAAAAAAGAAGCATTTGGAAATTGGTCGGATGAAAAAAATTTGATTTTTTGCGATAAATATTGTATATGACATTCGGTGGCGATTTTGTGTAGCTTATTTTATTTGTTGTCACAATGTCATGATTTTTCCTGTGCAAATAAAAACTGATGCTTTGGGCAAAAAAAAGTTCATGTCAGTACCTGAAAACCACACAACCCGTTTCAATTAACGACTTTATAAACGCAACAAGTTCCGCCGTGGGGGGGGGGGGAAACTAAAGTTCTGTCGATAAACATAAAAACAAAACTAAAAAAATTAACAGCGTTGTCTGCTTGGTGGTTGGATGGTTTTGAAAGTGTTTACAAGAACAACAAATTAACCGTCACTAAATGATGCGCAAAACTTAGGCCGTTTGTCTGTGAATATTTAATTAAAATAAAATATGTAAATCTGCACAAATGATGTCATCTCATAAAGGACAAAATTGGGATGGACATCGAATGGTAACAAAATAAAAAAAAAATGGTTGGCCTTTAGAGAGGAGACAAATAAATTATAATAGTGGCAAATTTGTTTTTGTGCCGTTTTTTGAATATTATTTTGTACTATTATTATTATATATCACAAAACAAACAGCAGCAGTGAAAGGAAACATTGAGAACAAAGTGAAAAAATGCCGAAATTTGGCTTTGGCATATTATTTTGGTCAGCCCACATTTTCGTTCATCGTTTACTGTTTGCCGATCGGATGCAGCCGTCGTATTCGCAGTGCCATCGGTTGAAGTCCACGTTGAACACCTTTCGATAACAAATTAGAATGTCTCTCCCTCCCCCCTTTTTGTGCCACTTATAAAAATTTAATAATTACCACAATGGCACCCGAATCCAAACCGCCGAAAATGAGACGCTGATTTGTGCTGAGTGCCAACGAACGGATTGGGCTGTCGGTTTGCTGAAACGAATTGGCATGGCGATGGGAATTGTCAATATAAATTGTGCCAAGAAAACCAATTGAAAAGTGGTATTTCAGTTTGTAACCACTCAAACAAACAATCCACACAACAAAAAAAACTCACAGCAAAGGTGTAGAGCAACTGCAGTGAGAAGAGTCGGAGAACGGAAATGCGTCCATTGTTCGTGCCGAACACAACGTATTCCCCACAACGGGACAACACGGCACAAAGAATGCGTTCGGCACATTTGTACGCCGGCTGTTTCAACGGTTGACCACTTGTTGAAAAGGTAGCAATTGTGTCGTTGCCAAGGAAAACCTGGGAATGGTGGCAGTTACAAATGCTTTATTACCATGACCTTTATTAAAGTTTGAACACAATGCCCCCCCCCCATTTGGCGGCGGAATGTTAAGAATTCGTTGTAAATTTTGAAGCCATTCATTGCTCACCGCAATGTGACAGTCTCTGCTGAACAAAATGTTGCTGATCGTCGCGTTGGTGTTGTGCATGTCGTCGGCATTGTACTCACAGCAAATGATGCTGCGCAGCAAGTCGCCTTGAGTGGAATGCATCAGCAAAGTGCCATCTAAAAGCACCAAAATAAAACACGGCAATTGCATTGACCATATAAATATAGGACAGAACCGGATGTCGAAAAAAATTCGAAACCCGGACTCTAATAAGTCCAGAACCCGCACCCCAAGGGTCCAGAAGTCTGGACCTGTCCCTGATACACATTCATCCATTCACTGACCTTTTGAACCGGAAAGGACAATGCCATGCTCTGCCGAAACGCTGATTGCTAAATTGGCGAGGTGAATTTAGATTCTGTAGTTCGAAATCCGGTTAAAAGTTCCCCCAATGAATTTTCCAATCCCAAACTACCCAAATTCAGTTATTTGAAGGAATCAAACCCACGGCACACTCACCGGATATCTCCGAGTCATGGCCAGTCAGAATGGCACGCGGCGACGGCTCTTCACCGGGCACATTGTAGTCGCCGACAAGCATGCCCAAGTGCTGGCTGAAGTGCCAAAGGACCACGGTGCAGTCGGCACTGCCCGAAGCCAAGTAGCAGTCGGCAAAAAGACTAAATGTGGAACAGTGCAAGCGCGACAAAAAATGGCATAATGTGAGAAAATTCGAACGAACAAAACCCACAGAAAATTTGAGATTGGGCCGGTAACGAAACTCGGTACAAATCCTTCCCCCGCCCCCTTAAAAACGAATTCAATCCGGCGTACCTCGTCTCAGAGCGTGCCAAACACGTGACCACATTGCCATGACCGAAAACAACTTGCCGAACTTGTGCTTAAAAACCACAAATTTTTTTTGTTAATATTAATTTTTATTTGAATTTTCATACCATTTTCCGTCTCGATCAGTCGAAAACTGTAGTCCGGATAGCCGCACACAATGATGAAGCGGCTGTCAACAGTGCAAATGAAGTTGCTCCACGACACGGTCAGTCGTTGGTCCAACTGATCGCCAAGGTGTCGTTTTGGCACTTTCTGTGACGGATTGCCAACGGCCAACAGCGGATCAACACTGATGGGCAGTTCAGAAATGGAAATTTGTGATGCGTCTGTTGTCGTTGTTGCTGCCGTTGTTGTTGGCGACGATTTTCCCCCGCGGTGATGGTCCGTCGTTGAGGCAGCGTTGTTTAACGCGCTGTTGGACGGTTGGGACTGGGCTTCTGCAAAAAAAAACATTTTTCATTTTTTTTTTTGCCAGACAGAATATTGCAAAAATTAGGGGGATTTAGACATGTAATGACAATCTGGTACCAATGCAAACCTGTCTAAAGTCAGGACATGCTCAAAAAGCTGTGTCAAAAAAAATCCAAAAATTTTGCCAAACCATTCAAATTTTTTCGATACTCTTTTTTTGTGTTCAGCAAGTTGACCCTCAATTTTTCGTACCAAGCGAACTGGTTTAATTTCAGTATTATTGTAGTAAATAATGCGCAAACGTACGTATAAAGTTCGGATTCCATCGGTTGAGTGCAAACACCAAATTCTGGGCAATTGTCACTGAAAGGCAAATAAAATGTAAAAATGGGGCATCATCAGAACAATATGGCAAACGCACCAACGGTCGGCTCCACTAACTGTTGGTAAGTGTTGGCAGCAATGTGCACAATGGGACTGTTGGAGATGAACTTCATCAACATGCACAGATCGTTCGGATACGGTTGGAACATCATGGGACTCTGCAAAACAGAAAGTTGGTTGGGGAAGATTAATAAATGGGCTATGGAAGCATCAACAGCAAGCTATAGTCAAAAAATTTTCTTGAAAGGGGTTCGGCGATTCTCAAGAAATTTTTGAAAAGTCAGTCCGTTTTTTACGGGAAATGAAAACCGAATAAATATTGTGAGCGATAACCAACAAAATTGCATTAGCATAATCTCAAAAAATTCATATTCCTCATAATACCTCTTCCAAAAAAAATTTATTCCAGTTTTTCTGACCCCGCCCAGGTACAAGGCTATGGCATGTAACTGACCATTGTCATCACTGAATGCCGTGGCGAGTGCGGCCCGTCGAGCAGCTGTGCGGGAGTTTGGCCAAAATTCAGAATCTGCTGCTGAATGCTTTCACGCAACGCGCTGTTTTCAATAGAACCCAAATCCACGGAGCCTTCGTAGGTCAGATGGTAGAACACGTTGGTTGCACGGACCTTAATTGAACATTGACCGGTAAAATTCAGTTCTCATCCAAAATGGTCTGACCTCAATGTTCGGAAACCAATCAAAAATTTCCGACTCGCTTCATGCCTCTAAGAAATCGGACTCGGAAATCTAAGCTATTCCAGTTTTTCAGTCTCGGAACCCCAGGCCTTTCAAAAATTTAAGGCGTTTCAAATGTTGAAACACGCCAGGGGCTCCCCACACTTCCTATCCATTTGAATGGATGGATGGGCAAGCAAACAAACGCACTGCTTCCGGTCCACGCTGCTTGTAGCCAAAGACCAAGTCCACCCATTGGTGCAACTGACAAGACACCAAGTCGGACTCCAGCGCCTGGCGATGCATGCGCACAAATGTCTCGGCTGAGCCGTTGCACCAGGGCGGCAAGCAGACGGCGTCCACTGCGGCGCCGTCCTCCCGCGCGCCCAGCTCGTACCCGTTGCTGTTGATGAACATCTCGGGCAGGTAGAACAGCTCGGGAACGAGCTCCTTGACATCGTGCGTGTCGTTCAGGCAGTGCTCCCATGTCTCGGCCATGGAATGGAAGAGCCGATTGGAATGGTCAAATTTGCCGTTTTGCAGGTCCAAAAACAGCGTGGTGAACGGCTCAATGCGGAACAGCCAGTTGAGCGTGAACGCCTGCGTGGAGTAGTGCGTGCCATAGTGGAAGGCCGGCACTTCGGCATCGTCCCAGTGCGTGAAGCGCTCCTGGAAATGCCGGCGCCGTTGGTCCGACAACGCGCCGATCGGTTTGGACAAGTCACGGAAGTTGGACACGTCGCTCATGTCCAACGTGTCGGCCGTGTAATTGTTGAGCACCCACGGGAACACCGGGTACTGGTTCAGGTCGTTATACGTTCGACCGGCAACCGTGTTCAGGAACATCAGGTAGTCAAAGTTGGATATTTCACGCTGTTGCCTGTGTATAGTTGGAGAATGATATCCTACTCATGGAAAAGAGGATGGCGAGAAAAGTCCGGAACCCGAAAATCCCGGCCCAAAAGGGGGTCCGGTGTTTCTTACAATGTTTAATGGCAATTACCATTTTTGGGGCATATCCGAGTGCTTGAACAGCTGCTTTGGCGTCATAAGACTTGCACGCCGATTCTGTGGTAGACCGTACTTGACGCCAACACCGACTCGTGGCAAATGGGCGACAACCTTTTGTTGAATAGGGGAAACAAGGATCAGATTAAGAGCCATATCGCGGATCGACCGCAAAAAATGTGATTTAAACTGAGTCCATGTCGCTTACCTTTTTAACTGTGTCATGATCAGGAAATGCGAACATAATGGCGGCTAAATGTTTAAAAAGATAAGCGATTGATTATTAAACGAAGCGCCACTACTGATCAGCATCAGGCAGCAGAAAATCTACAAACTTCGTGTAGCGAGAAACAGCTCCAACGCGGTGTACTGAAGAAGATATCGTCGCAGAAAAATGGCACGGATTTCGTGGAAGCTCCATCGCGCATGCAAATTGTCACAAGTTGTGAGTGACTGAATGAACATGGAAGATTAATATTGTGATTAAAGGTCAATATTGTACACATCGAGATCTATTGGTCACATTTTAGGGATTTAATGAAAATAAAAAAATTCGAAAAAATTAGGCATATAAATTCAGAGTAAACCTCATATCTCGTGAATTAAAATTATAATAAAAAATTCGAGACCACAAGAAAATATTCGAGACCACAAGAAAATCTAAGAGATTAGCATTGACCAAACCAAAATCCGGAGTCTAAAGAATCAAAAATGAGTCAGCTGGGAAAATCTTTTTTTTTTTGGTTTAAAAACGTAGTGGTACAAGACGCTTAAATTTTGCTGCAAAAAATTCGACGGGTGGCCAAACGAATCAATTTTTTTTTCCCTTCAACGAATCATCATTAGCGCTAAGGTTGTCATTTGCCCACTTCCGCCGAGGGGCGAGGGCGGGGCAGGAAGTATTATTTAACCAAGTGATGAACAATGCCCCCGGGGTGAATCCCAATTGTTCAAAATCAATAGAGACCATCATTCCTTAACACATCACCACTGAGACTGGCTGGCAGACACTTTGCAACCGAAAAAAAGGGCTACTACTCCATTTTCTCGGCTCTCATCATCGTCGCGTTTTGATCGACAACGAGACAAGGTTGTACTGCTACAGCATCATGTCTCTCTCTCGCACACAGTCAGTGGTTGTTGGTTTGTTGTTGATAGGCGTGAGAGGGGGAGGGGGCGGAGAGTAAACGCGCGCAAAAACCGGTGTCAAACGCCGGACGGACGGACAGGACAGGACGGGACTGAAGCTCATCATCATCACATCACTTCTGCCACCACAGAGCATTTCCAGGCCGTTCCCGCATCCCCCCACCCCGCCAACCCCAAACGCACGACGACGACGACCCTTTTTCGTCGTTTGCCCATCATCGACCCCCACCACCACCACGACCACGAGAGAGCAAGAAGCAACTCACTACACTCAACCACTCTCCCCCTCCCTCCCACTGACTCAAAGTGACTGACGTACTGCCTGCCACTGTGCGCCTTTCAATCCCCATTATTATCACACATTCATAGAGTCCATCCTCTCCACCACTTACCCCTCCGGCGTCCCCCCTCCCCTGCCCCATCCGTCCCTAATCCATCAGCGGTAAAAAGACGAAAATTGCGCCTTCGCCACTTCCTCCCACAACATCCCATTAATAATTAACCAATTTACACCGTAAAATGTGGAAAAGGATCTCTCTATCTGCCTTGCTAATTAGGATTAAAAAGAAAGAGTTTTAAATGCTCTAAATTAAAATGCTTATATATAATAATAATTGTAATACAGTAATCTTTTCGTATATTATAGACCCAAAAAAAAATTGTAGAACATTAATTTGACGTCCAGCACAGCAGAAAATATGCAATTTATTGGCACTCCGCAAATTAATCACTTTTACGCGGAAAAGGTCCAACTGAGAAGACACAAAATACAGAAAGTGGTCAATTCAATTGCGGACATCATCAAAGAGGTGTTGAAAAGTGTTGAACAACTCGAACCACGGTTCATTTGCACATTCGCGCAGCATCCAAGTGGCAATTACGAAGGGGTCAGTCAGTGTCAATGTTAGAGGGTGGACAAGTGGCAACCACCGACTCGGCCTTACGGCATTTTTCAATTTTGGCGCAACAATTTCAATATTTTGCAACCATAAATACAGTTGCTGGTCCACTCGCCATACGAGTTTGAGGTCATCCTGTACCTCAACCAGATGGGCGTGTTCAACTTTGTTGACGACGGTTCCATCCCGGGATGTGCCGTGCTGAAGCTGAGCGACGGACGCAAACGGTCCATGTCCCTTTGGGTTGAGTTCATAACAGCGAGCGGCTATTTGTCCGCGAGAAAAATTCGGGCACGCTTCCAATCGCTGGTTGCGCAGACTGTCGAGAAAGCGCCGTTCAGCGACAAGTGCCAACTTGTGCAGGACAGTTCCGACGTTAAGCTGGTCATCTACGGCAAATACATTGTCCAGGTAACGGGGGAAGAGGTGGAAATGACCACAAATAACAACACAAATGGCAACAGATAACATGCGCATTTCGCTGCAGTGGCATATGGCCACGTTCAGCCAGCCATTGGCCAAGTGCGCATGTGCAATGGCCAAGCATCGAAATGGCCAAGGAAACGCGGCTGGAGGGCTTCGACTTGTTGAGCAAAGATTTGTGTGCCAGCACTTCATGTTCAAGCAGTACAACAACGACAACAAATGCTGCTCAGCAACATCCGAACAACAACAATAACGGCAACAAAACGCCACAGTTCCAAACAACGGCGACGACAGTAATAGCACAACAACAACAACAGACAAATACAACGACGACGACGACAATGATGGAAGGCGACGCGTGGGTGATGAGCACAATGCAAGCGGAGGACAAACTGTTACATGCACACGCAAACAGGGCCAAAGTGTACGCCATTCTGAAGACATTGCGCGACAGACATTTGGACTTCATTGG
>JAKKIK010001806.1:0-14120 GCA_024500135.1 Heterodera carotae | reverse complement strand
CAATTGACCAATGCCACGGTTGGAATTTATTAGCAGCTAAAAAATACCCAAATAATGTCGCACCAAATACAACCGCCGAATACCTTTTAGTATTTTTGGCTTTAGACTTTGCATATAAGCTCTTGCTCAATGGAGTTGTTTAATTCCTCCATTGGATTCATTGTCTGTAAGAAAATAACAGTTTAATATAATTTTGAAAAATATTCTTTTTTATGTTTCGACATTATTCGGTTATTTTTCTCAAGTATTAAATTCCAACAAAGGGAAATTAATCTTTCATCCATTAGTAGCTTATATGCAAAGTCTAATGCAAAAAATACTAAAGGGTATTCGGTGGTCGTATTTGGTGCGTCATTATTTGGGCATTTTTAAGCTGGTAATAAATTCCAACGGTGGCATTGGTCAATTGTTGATCAACAAGTTATATGCGAACCCGGATTTGAACAATGCATTTACTTAATTTTAATTTGGTATTTACAATAATGTGGATGAACAGCAATTATCTTTCATCTTTCTTATCAATACTATATTTAGGTCCGGGTTTGAAAAAGCTCGAAATGGGGTGTTGGGGCCTAAACGACCCCAGGGACGAAACGTGGGGGCCGAAACGACATTAAGGCAGTAAAATATTTTATTTTTACAATAAGTACAAAAATTAGCTACTCATCATTTGGATTTCAATTTAGTAATGTGAATCGATGAAGCTGCCGTCTTGCCTCTTCTCCTGCATTTTGTACCCAACAAACTGTTTGCCAAGCTCAAACAGTTTAATGTGTTTATACCTTAGAAGGAAAAGGACATAGGATTTAATAAATCAATAAAATGTTTCTAAAAATTTATACTAGGGTAGGTCGTAGTCAGTTAACCGAACCGAAAACCGGGGTTCGGGAATTCCGGCTCCGCCAAACCTTCGTTTCTCTCATGAATATTTCAAAACTTTTTCCACATCATAAGTCATCGAAAAAGTTAAATTTGCCACCAAAAAATTTTTTTTTCAAAAACCAAAAACCGGAGGTTGCAAAATCGGCCTAACCAAAAACCGGGACCCCGGTTTAAAGCCGATTGTGAACTATTCAATTTATACCATAATTTAAACATAAATCAGACCCAAATTATACCGTAACAATATGTCGAACCAACAAAGTGCGCAAGTGAACGAGTACACATAGTTGGCGGTGTCCAAAATGCGTCCAACCACTCCAATCAAAACAAAGTGTTCATTTGGCAAACTTCTAATCACTTCCTTAACAATTTTTATTTTTGTCCGCATTACAAATGGTTACCGTATTTCCTCTATTTGAAGCCCCCCCCCCCTCCTCCATTTGAAGATCCCCTCCATTGCCGGCCCCCTGGACGAAGATTGAAAAATAAATATCCTAGGCCATCAAATAGAGGAAATACAGTACCTATATGGGTTGACAATTGATTAATAATTAAAAATATTCAATGTAATCAAACGGGAACATTTTGTCTAAGGTCCCGGTTTTTTATTAGGCCTATTTTGATGGAAAATCCTTGATTTACGATTGATTAGGTGTTGTTAATCGAAAATGGAATGATGAAATTTGTAAAAAATTAATTTTACATTTTTCTCAATACAACTCACCTCTAATCTTTGCTTTTCCGTCTCAATGTAAAAATAAGTCATCACGAAGATGGACAAATTGAAAATTACGCCGGCGACCGCGAAGATTGGCACAATGTTGCGCAGGCCGTTTAACGCCTGATCATTGAGCGCACCAAGCTTCTTCAGACTGAACACTTCGAACCAATTTGCCACCTGTTACACAAAACCATTTATTGTCTAGAATTTCCAAATTACCGTACTTTCTGTATTAGAGCCGCTCCTCTTTTAGGTTGGTAAAAACCCAAGTCATACTCTTTTAGAGTGGCTTTTTTCTCTGTTCTCTTACAAAGCAGAACTATCTCGCCTTTCTCTGCTTGTCTGTTTACCAAATAAAAAATTGGAGTCGGGTTATTTATTATCTTTGAGGTTCACCTCTTTTAGAGCCTGTCCAGCCCTTATTTAGAGACCCCTCCCCCCCCCCCCCTGATAAAGCCGCACCTTTTGAGGGGGAGGGCTTGAAAAATAGAGCCCCCGTGAGCTTTAATACAGGAAATATTCGGAATTTGTATGAAATTTGGGGTACCTCAGAAAAAATGCTGAAGAAAATGTCCAACAATTTTACGACAAAGCGTGTTTGCATCTTTGACGAGAAGAAGATCACTTCGATAAGCTGAAGGTTCTCATTGGATTAAAAGATAAATAAAAGAAATTAGATTTTATTTTTTATTTATTCTAAAGATTTGGCATTGTTAAATCGTCAGTTAGATTTTATTTTTTATTTATTCTAAAGATTTGGCATTGTTAAATCGTCAGTTTGTCAAATGTCATTTTGCATTGTAAATCAAATTCTACAAATTGATTATCATTCAAAAGCTCAAAGTCTGTATAGCGAACAAATTTACGGTATTTACCTAAGCTTTACAACAACTTTAATTATAAATATTTGAAAAAGTCCAAAAAATATTTTTTTGTCAATTATATTTAGTCTTTTGAGGTGGTATAAATGATAGGTAGTTAACTTTTGCTAACCAAACTTATACAGAAGTTGAGCTTTCATGAAACAAAAAAGTTATTATACTCTAAAATTCCTGACTCAAATAGCAAGACTCAAACGTATGCCCTACCCAAATAATAAGCATTTATACCAGGGTTGGGCCAAATCAAAAAATAAAAAGCGAAAGGCGAAAAGTGAAAGCGAAAGTCCCAAAAAAAGCGAAAATGCGAAATATGCGAAAGCGAAATGCGAATTTTTTTCATAATCAAAATTATAAATTTTTGTATTGTGGCGCAAGAACAGAAATTTTTTTTCTGCATTCTACGTAATTAATAGTATAAAAAACACTTTTTTTTTTGTCATTTTCTTATAAAAGTTGGGGATAAGGCAGGGACGTATATAGGATAAAATATTGACCAAAGTTTCTTAAGGAAATTAGGGAATGTAGCTTACGGTGCCCGAACTTTTCGAATTAAAAAAGAACATTTAAAAAATGTTTACAAGTATTTTCTGGGCTACTGATCACGAATCCGACATGTATTTGGTCTATTTCCGGACTCCGGACCCAAATCGAACAAAAAGTCAAAATTTATATTTTAAAAAATTCATTTCTATCACTTAAAACCGATTTTAATCCAGGAAAACAACTAAGAAATTCACTTTTAAATTAGGCATTGTTAATTTTTATTTACACCTACTTATAATATTCAGCTGATTGTGAGCCTGTCTGAATTAATTTCAGGGAATCATTTTTTCGGAACTTTATTGTACAGTTTTCACGGAAATCTAAAAACAGAATTTTTCAACTTTTTGTTCGAACTTGAGTCCGGGATCGGAAATGGTCCAAATTAATGTCGGATTCATTATCAGCAGCCCAAAATAGCTGTAAACATATTTAAAATAATTTCTTCAAATTCGAAAATTTCGGACACCGTAAGCTACATAAGTTCCGAAATGGGTATAAACTCGAGGAAATTTAGGCAAAAATTACAATAAAAACCTGAGATAAAAAGTCTGTTGTCGGTCGCACAGACCACTAGGACAAATTGCTAGTGTGAACCCCATAAATATGTCCCTAGATAAGGCTGTAATTTTGCATTTTCGCTTTGGCCCAAAAAGCGAAATGCGAAAGTCCCAAAAAAGCGAAAGTCCCAAAAAAAAGCGAAATGCGAAAGCTCGGCCCACCCCTGATATATACCTCACATACACATTCCATTGATAGAAGAATGGTGGAACCAAGAAGAAGCATGTGGTCGCCATGGGACTCAGCTGAACGCGCTGAATCCAGCACTTGTTTGGGAATCTTTTGACACAGTCGAAATAGCTGAAATTTTAAAATAAAATGATTTTTGGTCATTAGAATCAAATCCCAATCGCAAAACTTACGGAATTAGATTCATTCTCTTACTTGGTCAAAAATAATTTTTTTCTTAGGCTTAAGCACTTGGCTTAGATTGTCTCTGGCCAGGAACACTTGTCGTATTTTTACCTTTATTTTATTTATTTATTTTTTGGATTAGTATTTGGATTCCGAACGATCATAATGTCATTTCAATATCAATGACAACGCGAGAAACTTTTATAGGTTAGAGCGCGAAAAGGGTCGAATTGATCCTGTACAGGAATTTACAGATTTTACAGGATGCAGGCGCTTGAACTGTGTGATTTTGACCCAAACGGATTTGCAAGATTTTAATCCTATAGGTCTTGCCATGCATTTTTTTTTTCCAAAAACCCGGTAACAGGATGTCCAACCCCTGTAGTTGAAGCGGACTTTTAAATTTACCAGGAAGCAGTAGCTCAGTTGAATGGTGGCACTGAACACCTCAATGCCATCTTGCACAAATACGGTCAAACTTTCTTCAAGGCCTCGGATGTAATTGTAGAAGCACAACAACCACAACACAATGCTGAGCACGGCGAGCAAAATTGCAAGCGTTTTTAGTGTCAATTGCATTGCTTCCTGGGGAAATCCTCCTCTTGCGGGTGCTGGGATCATTGTGCCATGAGGGACTACATTTCCTGAAAGCGTCAAGTCTGGCATATCAGGCATGGACGTAACCAGGATTTGGATCTGTTTGCAGGGGGGGGGGGGGGGGGGAGTTGGTGGAAAGGGATACTTGCTGGAGAAAACATACCCCGTATACCCCCCATCCTCTACAGGGTTCGGGTCAGGGAACACTCAATTTGTCGGGAATCGGGGATGTCGGGTTTGTTGTCATGCCGGGGTCAGCGTGCCAGGGTTGACGATCCGTTGTCGTAGGGACCGTGGAAAAATCCAGAAATGCATGTACATACAGTGTTGCCAAGTTTTTTTTTTCAAAATAAGCACAATTGGTCGTAAATCTAAGATTTGGACCCCAAAAATAAGCATTTTTCGCAAAAAGTGTGTAAAACATTCAAAAAACACACAAAAGGCTTAAATTGATCAATAGCACGCAATTTATTAACGTAAAAATAACAAATGAATGAATTAAAACAACATTTTTGAGTGGTAAATTTTTTTGGCACGCCTGCTTACGCGGTGGGCGAACCGTGCAGAGCTTGTTTGCGGCTTGAAAACCAAAATTCAAAATTTCTTTTGGCGGGGGAGAGGAGGCGGTGCCGACAGGCGCCGCCGGGGAAAATTTTGAAAAACATAGTGACATTTTAATGGAAATTAAGGCAAAATTGAGAGATTTGAAGCCAAAAAAACGGAATTTTCCTACAAAAAGTAGGGTCAAAGAGCTGAATTCACGCTTATATTTTGGGAGGTAAACCATTTTTAGAATCTGTTAATAAAAAAAGAAACTAAAACGACAGATAGTGTTAGACTCTAGCGAAACAAGAGAATAGTTGAGATGTTTGAAAAATAAAATTATAAGATAAACATTCGCTTCAATAAGTTTTCATCCCAAAAATCATTTTATTTCACAAAAAAAGCACTTTTTTGATTCATCCCTAAAAATAAGCATAATCTTAGAAATAAGCACATTTTCAGTTTCTAAGATACGACCCCTCAAAATAAGCATATTTCTTAGAAATAAGCAGATTTGGCAACACTGTGAACATATAAAGCGACAAACCGATGTATGCCTTAACCGTTCGTTGAGCCAAATTTTTAACAGCAGCAATCTTAATTGCTCGACCACATGCTATCCTGGAATAAAAAATTTATATATTTCAAAAAATATGCAAAGATATTTTTTTTATTATTTATTTTGCCACCCAATTTAACACCAAAAATATTTTTAGAAATTGGCAAAGTTCGAAAAAATGAAATTGCCTTAAAATTAGGATTTTGGTTTAACATCGGTTGATTTTTTTAAACCGTATGGTTAAAAAGCAGGTGGTGCACGGATACGGAAAAATGAAATCTGAGCACAAGGATATGAGCCATAGCCAGAGGTGATCCGCGAATTATCCGGAACAATAATAAATGATCGTTTTAACTAGGGTTGTCCACGGCCGGTTTTCCGACCCCCGGTTTTCGGTTTCGGTTTTTAGCCCAAAAAACCAGGTTTTCGGTTTCGGTTCGGTTAACCGACCGTGGACAACTCTAGTATTAACTTTTATTGTGATTTTTTTTTAATCGAATGGCTAAAAAGCAGGGGCTGCACAAACGGACAAGGAAAATCCACAAATTTTGCCGGGCAAGAACAACGATTTTCTTGTGATTTTGAGGAAAAGGATATAAAAGACATATTTGGGCCAGCGATGATCCGCCGCGGATTATCCGGAACAATCCAAAAAGGATCGTAAATAATTTTTATTATGATTTTTGTTTCTGACCAATGGGCAACAAGAATGACAGGAAAAAGTTCCGATGCACAAGTGACAATTGCCGATTTTAGCAGACCATAGTGAAGTCTGTACCACAAATGTTGTTCCTTTTGTAACAAGCTTGTGTTACAAGTGAAGCCATTTTTGCTAAATGAAAATGAATTTATAAAATTCAAAAAAAAAAAATAAATTTGCCAATAATACAAGGTTCAATTCGCATTATTAAATTGTAAATGTATCTTGTCAAAATTTTTAACAGAGAAAAATTGATCAAAAAAAGAGTGATCAATTTTTGTTTGCCTCGGTTCCGTTACTTTTCTCTGTTATCCTAAAATCTATGGGCTTCTAGTACCAACATCCCTGAAAAAGCGGTAGAGAGAGGTCTCTTAGATTTCTACTTCAAGGGGGCTCTACTTTAGGAATTACGGTAAATATGACGTGAACTTTCATGCTTAATCATACATATTAGAGGTGCACCGAAAGCGAAAAAACCCGAAAACCGAAACAGAAAGTCAGACCCGAAAACCGAAACTTTTACTTTCGGGGAACCCGAAACTCGCAACCGAAAGCCAAAAACCCGAAAACCGAAATTTCGGGTGCAGCACTATTACATATATGGAGGGCAAAAATTCTTGATCATGGAGTCCATATTTGTCTGATCTCGACAGAACTGCTAAAATAATAGGAATTAGTTTTTTTTTAATTGATATTTAAATACCTCAATGATGAAAAGCGCCTTTAGCAGGAGAAAGCGAAACCAAATGACGCCGAACACAAAATTGATTACATTTCTCATAAGCCGGTCAAATTTGCACGATAAACTCACAATGTACGAACTTAAATTCGAGATTTAAACTAAGGTTCAACGGGAACGGCACTTTTACAAAAACCGGAACGGGGCCAAGTTAGGCCCGGTTAAAAAACCGAGACTAATCTGCTGGAATCCCGGTATAAAATCTGGGACCGAGACTAATCCTGGGTAAAAAAACCGCGACTAGTTCTCGGCCCCGCTGAACAATATTTAAAAGCCTTAAAATTTAAATCGATTAAATCATATATATCGAAAAAGGCTGGCCTTCAGAATCTCTTTACCCCGACATTTTCGGGCCTCTTCCCCTTCTCTCACCGTTGCATAACATAGACGAACGAAATTAGCGCATAAACGGCAATTGTCAGACGCAATACGGAGTTCAGCGCCATGTGATGATAGTCACGCGCTTCAACAGCCTTGTCACAGCCATAAAGCGCCAATTTATACACCTTAAAGGATATATTACAGTGCCGAAAAAAAGTTTGGAACCACTCCAATTAAATTTATTTTTTTTGTTCATAAGTCACTGATGAGTAGGGTTGGTTTCCAATTATATTGAAACCAATATTTTTTTCCTGGACTGTGAGAGGCCTGAAACGTACGAAAAACATTGGTTTTCTATACCAATATTTTCAATATTTCGCGATTTACGTCAATATTACAATATTTGTCAATATTTTGACATTTGGTCAATATTTTATGTCGTTGGCATTTTCTCCAAATTTAATAAAGTGCACCCCTTAAAAATCGATTTTTCCAAAATTCTGAAAAATGCACCCCTAACAAATCAATTTTTTCAAAATATGAAAAGTGTACCCCTAAAAAATCAACTTTCACAAATTCTGAAAAATGCACTTCCTAAAAAATCCGTTTTTTTTTTGCCGAAAACCCATAATTTTTTTGAAAATTTTAGGTTTATGTAAATATTTTTTGAAATTTATATCAATATTTCGGGATTTTTGGTCAATATTTTTATGTCAATATTTCGTGATTTTACATCAATATAATTGGAAGCCCTACTGATGAGACGCCATCGTGTTATATGCTATGCAATTATCTTTTACGGAGCAAATTTTGTGCTCTTTCCAACGGACTATTTATTGTCTGTATCGATAGGTCTTCATTTTTCACAATCACCCCCAAAATTGGGGCCAAGCACAAAATTTGCTCCATAAAGAAAAATTGAATAGCTTATAACGATGGAGTCTCGGTGAATTATGAGCAAAAATTCATTGGACTGGTTCCAAGCTTTTTTCGGCACTGTATTACTAAAAAAAGACGGAAATATGTATAAATTAAATATTAAATAGACCTTATAAAAACGCTAATACGGCCATACTTACAAATATGGGCAAAAAACCACAAATGAACCCGTTAAAACTTAACTAAATTTTCATAATGCTTTAGAACCCGCCCATTTGATGCTCCCCTTAAAATGAAGCCCGGGAACTGCTATTCATCTAATGCCTGTCAGTTGAACCTCCGCCCCCCTCAAATTGAACCCCTCCCCCCAAGAAATAGCCTCCTCACCTCAACCTGCGCTCCCTCAATTCGAAGCCTCCTCCCCCCTCAAAAAAAATAGTCTCCCCCCCCCCCCTACTCTCTAAAAAGTGAAGCTCCGCTCCCTCAATTTGAAGCCCCTCCCCCCCCAACCCTTAAAATAGCCCCCTCCACTCTAATAGAAGTAGCCATCCGATTTATAGGCTACCCCCACTTGAATACAACTTTGTAATAGAAGTACAACAGTACCTTTAAATGCCCTATTATCAATAGGAGACATACCAAATTTGGAAGTATTCATTTTCAACTAATTTAAAAATAAAAAATTTACAAAAATGTAACAGTATCCAATGGTTACACAAATTGTTAGTGCGATTGCACAAATGAATATTGGATGCGGAATGACAATCGGATTCTGAAAAAAAATATTTTTAATTTAATTTTTTGATTTTAATTAAATCACGAAGATTTGTTTCAAAAAAAGTTTACTTTGCGGTATGTAAAATATCTTGCATGCATCCGCCAAAAAAAGTTCAGCATAAACGCAATGGAAAGCCACATGAACCAAACTGTTGCCTAATAGATAAATAAAAATTAATAAATTTAACTAAAAATTTTTATCAGATAAACTTCACAATTGGTAGTATACCGAATAGGTCCTGTTTTCACTGGGGGGGGGGAGGGGAGGGGAGGGGTATTATCAAGTTTAGCAGTACGAAATTTTGTCGAGGAGAGGAAGCAATTTGTCTAGTTTTCGCTGCGTGAAATTTATAGTGGGGACATTTTTTTTACGAGATACCCTATTTTCTCTAATTGATGACCCCCTCCGTTTGAAGACCCCCCGCCAATTCAAAACCCCCCTGAACGAGGATATTGGCTTTGGGTTTGAATAAAAAAATAATGATTTTTTGAGTGATCATTCATTGGAATTATAAATAAATTTTATGAGTTAAAATTTTTTCGATAAAAATAGAAGACCCCCTCCATTTGAAGACCCCCCTCCAATTAAAGACCCCTAGAAGGGGCTTGAAAAATAGAGACCCGGGTCTTCTATTAGAGAAAATACGGTAAATTGGTTTGCATTGGGGGAGGAGGGAGGGGGGATATTCGTCCGTCCGGATTTTGGTATTGGTGACACTTTATCGGCAAAGGCTTGTGCTAAGCTTACCAGATCATAATGGATAAGTGACACAAAATTTGTTTTGACAAATGTGTACACAAAGAAGGCGGTGAACACGGCACTTGCGAGAATGTCGAAAAATAATGGGCCAACAAATTTCCTGATCCAATTTTTGAACATTTTTAGGTAATATTGTATCGAATTTTGGGATCTAAATTTTTGGAATTAAGAAATATTGTAAGTGCAAGGCACCAAGTGCAATATGTATATACCGCACAATTTTTCAATTTCAATTACGGAATTTCCTTCTTTTTGTCAACCCCCACATTGAGAGGGGGTATCTATTTTAGTTGGCCTATATAAATGTTATGCCAAAACATTAATAAATTATTGGCAAATGAAAAAAATAAAATAAAAAATAGTTAGGAACAAACGGCATGAATTTTTTTCCGCTTATAATTAAAAGCAAACAAAATGTAAGGGAGGATATATGATAGGAGGAACTCAAAAAATCTTATTATACCTATGGATTAGGTGCTCTTGCTTATATTTTATTTTTTCTTTTGAAAAATTTAGTTGGGCGGCGCTCCGGGGGCCGCCCAATGTTTGCCTAAAGCTTTTTCGGGAACGGGCGAACTGCTACTGGAGGCCATTCATTATTAGCCACAACACACACAGTACGTTCGATTCATCACTGATCACGTAATTTTGCCGTGTTAATTATAAAAATATTAAAAAGAAATGAATTGAGTAAACGAAAAACGAAAAATATAGCCATCTCAGCTGAAAAAGTAGGGTTCAACGGGACCGGGACTTTTCACAAAAACCTGGACCGGGACCAAATTAGTCCCAGTCAAAAAACTGAGAAATCGGGACTATTACCTATGCTGGAGTCTCGGTAGAAAATCCGGGACCGGGACTAGTCCCGGGTGAAAAAACCGGGACTAGTCCCGGTCCCGTTGAACCCTAAAAAAAGCATCATCCTTTTTGATATTATCGCTTTGTCTCCTCTTTTTTGTACTATCGATGGAGTTAGGAGATTTTTTTAGAATTTTTACAACCACATTATGTAACATTCACCACTATACCCCGAAAACAAACTTTTACATTTGAGACTATAAATTCGGCTCCCAATTCTGATACCTTCACAAAAGATTTATGTAGATTTATTGATAGAATTATTGATAGATTTATTGGTGCTGGATCGTTATTTGAAAAACATAAAGGGCGTTATTTAGAAATCCATCATTTTGACAAAAAAATCGTTATTTAAAAAATCATCATTGTAAGAAAACTATAATCAAACAATACTTACGCAATATTGTAAAATTTCATTATTCGGAACGAGTCCGGGGACCGAATCTTTTGACGGATTCGGGTTCCCGGCCCAGATTAGCCCTAGTCGGCATATCGTAGCAATATGGCTAATATATTGCTGGCCATATATTTGCAAATTTTGGCAGCCATTTTTTGGCCCCACCCTGCCAGATCATCCCTTGGGAGCGGTCTGACAGGGTCGGGCTTGCTGCCTACTAGGGCTAATCTGGGCCGGGGAACCCGAATCCGTCAAAAGATTCTGGTCTGGGAGTGGTCAAAAAGGGGGATTCAAAGATTATAAAACCTTTTGTCATTTCTCATTAGTATATGGTCGTGCAGAGCCGGGAATATATGCCAGGATTATTTCGGGGTCGAGGATTGATCACAAGTTCAAGTAAATGAAAAAATAAAAAGTAAACAGATATGATAACGTTTATTTTTCTCTTACGATTATTACAAATCGTAATCAAATTTTGCAATATTGCGGATATATTGATTGATTGTAGTTTCCTTAGAATGATGGATTTGTAAATTTAAATAACGCACTTTATGATTGTTTTTCAAATAACGACTTTTTCGTATAATGATGGCTTTTTAACTAACGCACTTTATGATGGTTTTTAAATAACGACATAGCACCGCTTTATTCAATCACATTAAACCTAAAAAACTTTACCAACTGCTTGGGGAAGGATTTTTATTCCCAAAAACCCGGTGGTATATTAAATTTTTATTCCAAAAACAAATACACTTTAACCCTCTTTAAAAAAACAATAGCTAAAATTGCCAAACTGAGGTTATTGAGTTATACAATTTATTTTTTTGAAACTTTGTTTGCTGCCTCTTTATCTTAGTGGTTAGTGCTACAGATTGGACTTTCTCGGTTCGATTCCATTCTAGTCCCGTTACTTGTATTTTCACGAAAATTCATTTGTAAAAAAACTTGCTAAATCTTTTCCAATTTCGAAAAAATTCGAGCCTCAAAGCAACCTAGATGAATATATGATCAAAACAAGTAATAGTTTATTAAGCAGGCAGTAAAAAAGTGATCTCCGAAGAAAGACCAACAATTGTCATTTTTATGTTTCATTTTATTGGCCATAACTTTTTTCTACTTTCTCAATCAATTAGCGTTTGCTTAAGATCAGTTTCACCTTCTTTTACACTTTTATCTTGCATGCTTTTGATTCAATCAGGTAAGTTTGAAGCAAGCAAAGGGCGTCTCATTCTTTCCAATCCTAAGCTCGTACGACTTTATTATATTCGGCATATCACTATACATATTTACTAGAAAGCGGACCCGTACCGACCGGATCCGGTCCTGTGCTTTGCCGGAACCATGGTACGGGTACGGCCCTTTTTGGAAAAACCCTTACCCGTACTATATTGCCCGGATGGAAGCCGGTTCCGGTACGGGTGCATTCTCCAGAGTAAGGGTTTCGGACCGCTTGAAAAGGGAATTTCCGGACCAAACTTTTATCGAAATTTTTGGAAATTTTGCTAGGCTAGGCTTAAGGGTAATTTTTTTTCTATTAAACTTGTTTTAGGGGTTTTTTGAGGCGCTGAACACGAATATCATTTTTTGGCCTATTTCAACCCCGGACTCTCCGGACCAAATTTTATTATCGAAATTTAATTGTGAACAAGTGTTTATTCCTCAAAACAGAAATTTCAGTAACAGATTTAACAATGAGCGAAAGTCAACCAAATTAAGGATTCATTTGGTAATTGTATGAAATGCCTGTAAGTAATTCAATAATTTTTTGTGGGTTTATGGCTAGTTGAAGGTACTGATGGCCGTTTTTGGGTTCGGCTGTAGAGCATCCTGCCTGTAACGTCGTACATGCCTAAGAATTCTTTTGGAATGCCCAGATGGTGGGATGGTCACACGCAAATGCCTGGTGCAGCCTTTTGTGTGCTGCTTCGGCAAAACTGTTGGTGCGACAGTGCGCCTCCAATGTCCGCTCATGCACGTCCACATTTCAGGCGCAAAGAGCAGCTGCGTACGTGTGCCATTGAATCGCGGGCGTCCTGTATAATAGTCGACGACCCTAAAAATAAATTGATAAAATTTATTTTAAAAAATGATTCTTAATTATCAATCCAAAAGAGGTTGAAGTTCTGCGTCGATAACGTTTGCGAGAGCAGCAATGGCGGGCGTAATGTGTGCCAGCGGCAGAAATGCGATTGAAGTGACCATTCTACACTTGTTGGCAAATTCCACTTCTCGTAGTTCTTAACAAAAAATTTCAGAATTTATGCAAAAGTGAAAAGAAATACCCAAGCGAGTCCATGTTCTTAGACCTTTTTTTCATGTTCCGCACAAGGTGGAAGAAACACAAACCCAAACGCGCAATTTGGAAAAACAATTTTTGTGGCAGCTAAATTTTTGAATTTGTTGATAGTTGCGCAGTCTAAATTAGATGACCTATCGCTGCGGCCTCAAAATCCATCGATATGGATTCTGGAGCGAAGTCGGACCAAAATCCTAAAATAGTCCGGAACATGCGTTGATAGGTTTCGTCCGTGTAAGCAAACAATAAAGAACGGGGAACACCCAATTTTCACTCCTAAATTTTTGGGTTAGCAAATGGCGTAAAAGAAAAGAAAAATACCGTGCTAAAATGCAATAAATTTGTGAAAAAATTGTCGGCGTGATGGAAAAAGTGCCATCCACAAAAATGCTCTTAATTTGACTTGCCCATAAGCCAAATGAGCGTCTGCAAGATCAATAACCTAAAAAGACAATGTTAGTAAAATTTGAAATTTTCTGGAATTACCAGCAGCTCAAGGTTTGCAGGGATTGCTGGTGTGTCTTTCATTTCGTGTCTCACCCGTCTTACGACCTAAAAATCCGAATAATTCTACAAATAATAATGTGTTTACTTTTCTGATGGCTTCCTTGTTCGGGACAATGCTGCTGAACTCTTTGGAAATGATGCCTTTAAAAGAAACGAAGCATCGCTGATCTTGTTTAATTTTTTAGAGCAGGAAAAATCGTGGCCGTGAATTGATCAGCACTAAGGTTCAGCGGGTCTGGGACTAGTCT
>JAKKIK010001805.1:0-14121 GCA_024500135.1 Heterodera carotae | reverse complement strand
TAAAATCTGGAGAGGTCCCGTTTAAAATCAGGGAAAATGCCCGTTTAAAATCAGGGAAAATGCCCGTTTAAAATCAGGGAAAATGTCCGTTTAAATTCCGCAGGGGTACCGGTCGGTTTATATTTAGACAATTTTTCAGGGCTAGGGATTTTCAAACCGATCGGGTTGAACGCTCCCGGAGACAAAATGACCGGATGTACGGCAAACGGTGACAGGATGATCGGATCGAATAGAAACGGAGATAGAATTGCCTGAATTGTCGGGGGAGGGGGGGGACTATTATATGTATTGGATTGAGAGAGTGTACTGACAGGTGCCAAGACTCTTGGAGACAAAATGACCGGCACAAATAGCCACGGGGAAAGAATGACAGGGCCAAGCACATTGGGCGACAGAATCAGAGAGCTGAACAGAATCGGCGACAGGATGATCGGATTCTTCATGGAGAAAGTCTGAATAATCAAAAAACATTCGTTTCGAATGTCCAAATTCAAATTTTTGCAAATGCGTAAGGTCCAATTACCAGGTGCTGAAATGGAATGGTCGGTAGGAGTGGCATAAGTCCCCCCAGACAAAACGATTAATGATAAAAAAACCAATTAATTGGACCAAAAAATAAACAATTAATTGATCAATTAATGTTTGATGAATTTGGGTCTCGTTGGGCTTGGCAGAGAAGAAAATATTCTGCTAGAAATGGGCTTGGGCACCCTCCAGCCAAGAATCGATTGATCAGTCCGTCAACTGCGGACTACACTGATCAATTGAATAGTCAGGCAATGACCTCTTCTGCTTTTGGGATCAGAGGGTTCTCGGGTCAAAGTTCAATCCCATAGCTTTACAGTGTTCATAGCGTTGTTCGGATTTTTGTACTTTCGTATAACCGCCCATTTGTTACCACAAATATTTCATAATCGTGGTACAGGCAAAAAGTATCAGTAAGATGTTCGAACACCAATTCAAAGTAGAGGAATGTACCAAGATGAAGTTGGTGAACAGAATGGGCGACAACACGACGTCCTTTTGCCGCACTCGGAAGGCGTCCAACTCGGCCAACGCGTGCACGTCCTGCTCCATGCCGGCGTGCACCGCACTCGCATTCATTCCGACAAAGCGTCCCAATGCCTTTAATTGTCGGGACGGGGGTAGGGATGCGTAAAGGCCAAAATTCCCGAGACCGAGACTTGACCCTGGGGAGACTCAACAAATACTTGACCCTAAAAATTGATCCCGAGACCGCCGATGGGTCGGGGATCGCTGACAATTTGGCATTTTTGCTGTGCCATTATTTTTTACCTGCGAATTATTGTACGGCGACTGGGGCCCGTAGAGCAGGTGCAATTGATCCTTGGAGAGCAGCGCGTACCCGGTGTTGTTCATCTCACGAATCTATTAAAAGTTGGACGATCGACTCGATAAACATTTAATTTACCATATTTCCAATATTAAAGCCACCCTCTAATAGAGCCCCTTTTGAGGAGGACTAAAAATAGAGCCCCGGGGGCTATAATATAGATCCACCTGCTGTTTGCTCATGCCGAGTTCCAATTGCTCGAACACATCGCATTTACGTTCCTCAAATTTGCCAAAAGCATCCCTAAAATATTTGATCATTCTGATTAATCCATTTTTGTTCCATGGACCTCTAATTCAACCCCCCCCCCCGCCGTTTACTTACGAAACGTTTTGTTTGGTGAAGTACAGTGGCGTGCCGTCCTTGGCCCTGATCTCGCGCTCGTATTTGTCCCGGCTAATGTTCCTTTCATGCCACGCGTCTCGCATCACATTTTGCACGCCGCCGTTGCCCAATTCCTTCAAAATTTAAATTTATTTAATTTAAATACATTTAAAATTTAATTTAAAAAAAAGTTTTTGCAACCTGTTCAATGCGTTCGGCGTCATCAACAACTCCGGCCGCCTCAATGATCTGTAAAATACGCATGCTATGATGATCATTAAGCAGGCCAATCAATAAATACTTCACTCCATTGGTCAGACGGATCAGACCAATGCGCAGACCAATCCAAAAAGTGGCACCCCGGAAATCTACCAAATTCCTAATCCCATCCAATAATTAAAAAAAGTTATCCAATCGATCGATGATCGTACCAAGTCCATCCACTGCTGCTGGTCTTTGGTGCTGAACCCTTTGATCAGGCTGGGCAAACTTGTCATTTTTTCGATGCCTTCTCCGTCCGAATGCAGCGAAAAAAGGGACGGCGACAAAAGGTCAACCTAAAACAGGGGAAAACAGATATAATGGCACCATTAATACTGTATTGCCTCTAATAGACGCCCCGGGGCTTCTCTTTTTCAACATGGAAGGGGGTCAATTGAAGGAGGGTCGTCAATTGGGCGAGGGGGCGTCAATTGGAGGGAGGGGTCAATTGAAGGAGGGTCGTCAATTGGGCGAGGGGGCGTCAATTGGAGGGGGGGGGTCAATTGAAGGAGGGTCGTCAATTTGAGGAGGAGCGTCAATTGGAGGGGGGGGGCGTCAATTGGAGGGGGGCATCAATTGAAGGAGGGGATCACAATTGGAGGGCGTGGGGTGCCAAACGGAGGATTTGGTATTACCCACCGTTTTGTGCCGTGTCGGGTCGTCCTCCGCCACTACACTCAAAAAGCGTGGCGACAGCGTTCGCAGCGATTTCTCCTCAAAATCGGTAAAGTTTTTGCCGCCGGCTATTGAGTAGCCCAGGGAGAAGCCCTGGCGGAGAAGCTCCAGCAGACGCTCGGTGGGCGACGCGCGAGCGCCTCGCGCGGCCGCGCGAGTGCGCGACATAAGGGCACGCGCGCGGCTGGGGTCTTCCGCGACAGCGAGCAACTACAAATGGGGCGGGGGCGGGACGAAATATGGTACCGGAAAACCCATGAAAATTTCATCCAACCGGACTCAAAAACGGGACACAAATGTCCGACCGAGGCCGATGGGCCTAAGGCAAAATTTTCGAAATTTTACTTACGTCCTCTTTGTCCTCCAGGCCCATTGTGCGTTTTAGGCCTCTGAATTTGAGTTGGTCCAAGCCAACATTTGCGTCGTCAGTGTCCGTCGGCTGTTCCAATTTTTGTCGGATTTCCTTCCGTTTATTTCCGCTTTGCTGCAACCGTTCGATTGTTTGTTGCCATCTGAGGCCCAAAAAATTAAAATCATATAATAAATTAAATTTTGATTCCCACGGCTTCACGTCCTGCTTCTGTTTGCCCTTCACGCGCAGCACTTCCGCCATCATCAGTTTGGCCACACTTCCGAGCGGACTCAGTCGGGCCTCACTTGGACTGTGCAGCTAAAGGCATTCGTGTCGATAATTTGCATTTTTAAATTACTCACCGCATAATAATTTTTCTTCACAATTGATGCTTGGCGTCGTTCGCGTCGATTGGCCGAATATGAGCGGACCAATCGCCTCCCAAAAGGGCCCATTTTGTGGAGGGCCCTTTTGGACGGCGACAAAGCGTCCAATCGAAAAGCGCCGATCTGAAGGCACGAAATAGATCAATGTGTGATGAATGAGTGATCACCCCCTTTATCAGAATTCTTACTAAATTTAATGCCCTGCCCCAAATGTCGGGTTCGTATTGGTCTAACAAAAATTCTTCTTTGTGCCCCGGGGATGTCACGGACGAGATTAACCAATTGGCCGTATTGTGGATACTTGGATTATTTTTGTAATTTTTGATTATTCATTTTATCATTGCCCTTTTGATCACCCATTTTTGCAGCTTTTTTCCTTTGCTGTTCCTTAGCCACTCCAACCGATTTTGCCCTTGCCGCCTTTCCGTCTTTTGCCGACTTTGTCTGATCTGAGCCCTCTTTTTCATACGATAACGGTCGAAACGATGGGATTTGGCAAATGCCTGCGAACAAAAAGTGTCATTAATCTTTTATCCCCCCGAGGCTCCCTCAAAATCCATTATCCCCCCGTTCGCACTTTTGCATAAATCTTTCGTCCATCAAATCCGCTGCGCAACAAGCGGGACACGCAGCGGGCATGCAATGGCACTGTGTGCGCGGCGCCCGAACATTCGCCGAATTCGTCTTGGGCCGGCCTTGGCAGGGATTTAAGCCTGAAAATTCATATTAATCCTTTCAATGGCAACAAATGGGCACACTTTTTGTTGGCCACGGCAGCGAGAAGGCCGGACAATGCTTGGTCAATCCCTGAACGACGTGTGAACAAAACATTCAGGCATTTGTACTCTAATAGACGACCCGGGGCCTTTAATTCAATGCATCCTCGCGGGGGGGGGGGGTCAAATTAAGGGAGGCTTAAAATTAAGGGGCGGGGGCCAAATTAATGGGTGGGTTATTGAAGAGAGGGATGGGTCAATTATAGAAAAACGGTTTAATGTGGGATTAGATGGAGGGGGTGAGGTTGAAATGAAAGACGGGGGGTATTAATGTAGGAGGTCAATTATGGAAATACGGTGTAATATGTACTGTGAATGGAATGGGGGGGGCGTGAAATGAAAGGGGGGTTCTAATTGGGGGTGGGGGAGGAGGCTTAAAATATAGGGGTTCTAATGAAAGGAGGCGGGGGGGGGGTTCTAATTAAGTGTAGGAAAATAAAAAACAAATAATGGCAAAAATGCCAAAAAGGGCAATGTTTACGGACAGTGCTGGTACAGCTCCAAGCCGTGCTCCGTCGACAACGGAATGGAATGGACGCGTGAAAAGAATTGGGCCCTTTTTATTTCATCAATTTTGTTGTCCTCAGTTGCCATATTCTTTTCCATTGTCGCATTTTGTTGGAGACGACGGCGGCCTTTAAAATTGATTGTCTTTTACTTTCGCTCTTATTTGTCCCCTCCGATTGTGTCGATTTTTCGACTTTTTGGGATATTCTGTACTTTTTCGGATGAATTTTGACCCAATCGAAAAAGCACTTGTCTCGTTTTGCCTACATGGACATGGCTTTACCTTTGCCATGGCTTCCGCCAAAATTTGCCGCCTCGGGCACTGTTTGTTGCCTGCCATTATTCCCATTTGGCGGTACTGAAATGTCTGCGCTGGCGCCGCCGGCGTTTTCAATAAACAAAATTAATGGGAGGAGCAGCAAAAGGCACAACGGCAAAATGGGCACATCATGAAGCATTAAAGCCACTGTTTGTGCCAATGCAAATTTTTTGATTTAAATTGTTTTTGACTGTCCAAAACAAATAAACAATGAAATTCAATAGAACGCCAATTGAGTTCTCGAGATTGGTTGGGATCGTATTTAGTTAATGGCAAGAATCTAGCATTCCATGCGGTGGCCCGTGGTTGCCTTCATCCGACCACTTTATCCGTTGCACAAATGGACGGATGTCGCCAATTTGATGGACATCAAACATCAACAAATCCCCGTCAAAATTTGGTGCTTTGTCTGTCTGAGTTTTGTGGTCACTGTTCTTTCTGCGTGTGTTCCATTCCATTCATTGCGATGCTCCTCCTCCTCTGTTCCTTCCTTCCCCTCCAAGCGTCAAATAAAGTGAGTGTAAGCAACAAAAAGCCCTTTTTATAGTCTCTCAGTCATGCGCAATTAATGCGATGAATTAACACGCGGACAGAGAGAGAGAGAGAGAGAGAGAAAAGAGAAAGAGACAAATTGACAGACGAACACCGACGACACATAAGCTCATTTGTTTTTGTTGAGATATCCACAAAATTATTGCGAATCCAAAGTTTGATCAGTGCAAAAGCTCCGGGGATCAGTTGGGGAACTGAAATTGCGGCTGAAAATTCTACAACGATATAAGCCGCCGCCCGATGTACTGCTTGGACATGACGACGACTAAATTGGATCAGCCGCAGCATATGAGCCGACCATACGACGGGTGCACTTTGCCCACCCCTTTTGATTAGTAGTTTTTTGCCGACTGATCAAAAAAAGTAGTCAAAGTGGGCGGGGCGACGGATTTGCATGCCACGCCATGCACACAAATTAAATTACGACGAAGAAATCAGACGTAAGGACAACAGCGCCAACATCCGTAAAAGTGGCAGGAATTCGAATGCTCATTGGACTGGAAACAAAACACCGTTCGACTGATCAGTACAACAAATTGATCAGCAAAGATGCTGAACTGTGTTCTTATCCGGCGGGCATTGCATTGTTCTTGCGGCAGACCACACAAATAAATGGAAGCGAAAGGAAAAGCGTAAAAAACATTTGCCCCCCTCCCCCGCCCGTTGATGATCACTGACCGCGAACTGATCAGATTATTTTGCCGTTCAAATGCGGCGCGGATTGGGCTGAACACAAAATGCCCTTTTATGACCCTAATTAAGGAACAACAGAAAGCAGCAGCAACAGCAGAAGTCCCCCCTCATTCTATGGACAGGACAGATTTTCGATTTAAGTTCCAAATTCAATTGATCGGTAAATTCTGACAGATATTAAAATTTAAAATAAGTCCGATTCGATCCCATCAATTCCTTGTGAAAATCTCCCGAACATTATACCAACTCGGGACTTGAATCCACCTTCAGACTCGGTTAAATTACATAATTAGAAATAATTTTATTCACACTATGTAAATAAAAATGTCCACAAGCTTTTTCGAAAAATGGGAAAACTAACGATGAAAAATAACTGAAGAAAGCGGAAGTAATCCAAGCGAAATAGGAAAATAAGTAAAGAACGGGAACAATAATGCGCGCATTTTACCGCTCAGAAAAAGACCAGAAGAAAACAGAGGCGTGGCCAGAATTAAGTTTATAGGGGGGGGGGGGCACAATAAAGGGGTGCAAAATTTGGCCAGATTTAAACAAAAAGATCTGTTGCTGTTTAAACAATCCCTCATCACTCAAAGAGTCCATCCAAGTCAAAGGCGTAACCAGTGTGAGAAAATCTAAGGAATAATTTGCCAATTTTTTTCTTGATAAAAACTAGAAATCTCCTAAATTTTTCTTCTTTTGTAATTTGTGGTTACGCCTCGTAACACAAAAGAGAACAAACAAAAAGCGAAAACATTTTTAATTGGGCACAACAAAAATTGCGGGAAGGATAAACAGTCGATCATATTCATTCATCAGCCGCTTTATCCCCTCTTTTCTTAGATTAAAATGTGGGCAAAAATATAATATTAATTTCGGTTTCGTCCTCAGCGAATGCAACTGTGCAAGTTGAGGCGCGAGCGCACCGTTTTCAGATTTGATGACTTAGAGAAGACGTGCCAAAACCGCAATGTCTCATCACCGGCCCCGGTGACAATGGACTCGCCACACGGGGACATCGCCTTGGGGGAGGACGTAAAGAATGACAAGGTTGGTTGATACCAAGAAAACGACCGTTTTCAGGTATTCAGTTCGAGATTCCGGATATGACAGCCTTACCAAGTAAAGAACGCGTGACTGATGGCCGGACAGTTTTGTGATGGGCTGCATGCTCGGGTACTTCCACAGGATCACTTGGTTGAACGAGTAGCCGTGGGTGGACACCAACTCCGAGCTGTGTTTTGACCATGCGACGTTGCAAACCTTAAATATGTATTTATTTTTTAAAAAATCTGGATAATATTAAAACCAATTAATTTATTCAAGCAAAGAAAAGGACAATGTTTTGGTACATAACAGCAAAAAACAGGGGATTTAGTTCACCCCAACCGCTTTTTTTAATGTTGACCCGAAAAGGTAACAGGGTCGATCGTACTCTAAACCCTGACCCAGGCCGGTATCCAAGTAGGGAATTTCCCCCCACCCGAATTTTCAGGATACGGTCTTGCCCTGACCCGGCCCTTAAACATGTATGCCTTTACTTGACTGCCGGTCTCCACGCATTGCATTGCCTGTCCAGTCATTGTGTTCCAAAAGCGCAACGACCGATCGGCGGTGCCACCGCCGCTGACCAAAATGCTCGGGTGATGGGGAGACCTGTGAAAAAAAATGGAGTAAAATATGACTCTAAATTCCTAAATCTCCAGTCCCGTCGGTAATATTCCGCGCCCTCCTTTGACCATGCTAAAGCTTTGACGGCCGCGTTGTGTTCCGTGTACGTCTGGATAGGTTCCGGACGTCGCAAACTCCACACCAGCAATTGGTTGTCATTTCCGCCGGATGCCAAATACTCTTTGTTCGGCGACCATTTCAGTCCACACACCTAAACCCACAAACAAAAGGTCAGTTAAATCCGATTGGGAATTCAGTTTAAAAACTAGTCCAGGAAGAAACGAAAAGATAACCTCCTGTCGATGCGCATTCATTCGTTTCTCCGACCGTTGGATGTCGCGCAGGTCGCGGTGGAGAATGAAGCGATCGCGCGAGCCCGAACAAATGGCATTTTCATTCCACGCTAAGCAGCCGATGCGCATGTCGTGGACTTTCAAATTGTGAAGCATTTTCTGCGCATGGGTGTCCCAAATCTGGGCAAATGAGCATAGATATTAATATTAGGAAACCGAAAAAAAGTAAAAGGCCTAGTCAACCGACGAAAAAGCCGAATAAGAGGGGATTGGACCGCCTTGGTTTGGGTGTGAAGAAGCAACAATTGTTCACCTGCAAAAAGCCCTTCTGCGTTCCAACAGCGAGTAGATCACCGCGCTCCGACCAATGCACCGATGTGACCGATTCGTTGCTCTCCGAGCTCAAGTCGCACAGCTTGACCACTTGGCTGTTGCAAGCACTCCACAAATAGACGCACGTGTTCAACCCAACCGAAAGCATATTTTGGGAAGACCAATCGACCTAAAAAAAGGGCGTAAAAAATTGGATAGATGACAAATTACAGCACATTGCTCAACAGACCAAGTTTAAGTAGAAATCGTCCTGCAGTTCTGGCGCATCCAAAACCTGCACAAGAAAAAGCAATATTTTACTTGATGCTAGCAAACCTTTAATTGGCATGAGGATAATAGGGGGGGGGGGGGACTATACGTCATATTTAATCCCCGAATTAGGATGGAAAGAATTTTAGGCCCAAAATCCCAGCGTCTGTGTTTTACCTTGTACGGGTTCTTGGGCACTTTCCTCTGCGGCTTCCGGGGCGATTTTAGCAAGCGTTGACTGTCTTAAATTAAACAAATACCAACGAAATTAGAAAGCGAAAAAAACCCGCTGAGAGAGGACTGGTCGAGAAAAGAGTCGAAGTGCACGTGGACGGGTCGACAAAGGATGGCACTTTGTGTGCAAATTTGAACAGCGAATGGTGACTGTGCCTTTCTAACATTTGTACGCCGTCGGTGCTGTCGCAGTCACTCTAAAAAAGTGGAATTTTTTGAAGAATCCTTCCACTTTCGAAAGAAGTTAAGACTTTATCATTCGGTCTTAAGTTTATCAGCGAGTGTCGTTTCCCCAAAAAAACCATATTCATAATTAATCATAATTGGACGAAACCCGTCCCAATCCGACCGAACCCTAATTGTCGATTCAATATCCCACGCCTTTCACCCTCCCCACCGACCCGCACATCGATGATTGTCTGTTTGAGCAATTCGTTGGTGAGCAGTGCACGGTGCGTGATGCTGTCATGGCTAATCTCCTCACTTTGAATCACTGCGACGTTCGAAGGGCCGCCGGAAGTCGGTGAACCATTTGAGTTGGTGCCGTTGTTTGAGGATGCCGTGGACGAAGAAGTTGTGGCAGCACTGCCACCGCCGTTGTTGGTGGCATTGTTCTGCTGATGGTTATGATGTGAATAAGTGGAGTTGGCAGAGGACGACGACGAAGATGAAGTTGCGGCAGAAGTCTGAATTTAAAGAACGAAATAAGTGGTCACAAATATTTTATTGCCGAATTAAAAAATGAGTGGAGAAAGGGCCGAAATGGCAGACATAAATCCATTTCAATCCGTCCAATAAGTGCGACAAATTACTGCCCAATGACCGGTATAAAATACCGCCAAAAGAGAAACTCAAATAGAGCAAAATCTGCGCTGATTTATCAGTCCCTCCCATCTCAAAACATAATTCCTTTTGGTCTCTTCAAAGACATAACTTGTTCATACCATAAATATGCATGCAAAAAAATCGATTAAGGAAGTACGAACAGATACTTGCGGATACGCGATGTTTTTTAAACCTATTTTCGTCAGTCGGAAAAACATATTTAGTTCAGCTGCTGATCAGTCAGTCATCAATTGGCATTTCACCTGTTGCTGTTGACTGCCTTGCCCATCATTGGCCGTCGTCTGCTGATTGGCCGCATTGTTGATGCTAATGTTGCAGCTGAACAGTCGACGGATTGGCGTGTTGTTGGACGCGTCCACCAGCGGCGACTTCGATATGGATGCATATTTGACGGCCCAGTCATGTTCACTTTCGCGCACCGGAATGTACCGGTCGCCCCCGTCCGGTCTGTACTTGGTCGGTGTTGTCTGTGGAGAACCTCTCTGCATTCAACGATATTCATAATAACAAAAACAATTTTGCATTTTTTTTAAACCGAAAATTTTTAAAGACTTTTGTGCTAAAATCCTGTGTCTTACCGGTGTCAAAAATTTTTGTGGCGACGGAGGCGGTCTCTGAAAAAAGGCGGCACGAAAATGTTCTTCACCATTGTTGTTGTTGTTCATCTTTTGTCAAATCCCAACCCAACAAAGTTTCATTTACCTAAAAGGAAAATATTAAATTTTCACAGGAGCACCAAATAAAATTAAAATAAATTGAATGGTGGGGGGAAGGGAAGGGAAGGGGCGAATCGGCGAAGCGAGTGGTAACTGCCCTAATTAGCGTAGCCCGCCAGTGTCCTTGAGCATCGTTTGGTCAATCGTTGTTATCTCGGTATTTAACAACAATTGATTGATTAATGGACTTCACAGACAGCCGGGGAAACTCTCTGCCGCCGGTGGGGAAAGAAGGGACGGACGCATTGAAAGGCATCATTCACTTTTGACTCGAGGTCAAATCGAAGTAAAGCGAAAATGTGGTCGACTGACTGACTGGCTATCAATTGACGACTTTATTTATGCACGCGGGAAAAGGGGGCTCACAAATCAACAAAGTTGGGAAAGGTCAGTCACCGCCGCCGAAAGCCAAACATTGTACGATGAATCAGTTTAACAGCAAAAAGCACAATTGTGGACTCGCCACCCACCCAACCCCACACTGTCCATTTGATGACAAACATACATTATTTTTTGTAGATTGTATCGTCCAAATGTTAAAAATATAATTTTTTGATGGATTGTAATGCAAATTTGAATGTGCTATTCACCATATATGTTAATCTTGTCAAATACCTACGTATGTATGTTTAAATGTGTAAAAATAATTCCCAGCAAAATGCTTGCAGCAAAAAACAATAAGCAATTTTGGCAAATAAGCCGACTAACAGCAAAGCAAAGCTTGGTTAGCAAAAGCTGAGAAACGCACAACAATGGTGGAAAGGGCTTCTTGCTGCACATATTCCCTCAATTCGTTCCCGTGGAAACGTTGAAACGATCAATAATTGAGGAGCGTTGACGAAAATGCTAATAGCAATCAATAAGAAGAGCAGACAGTTTGTGCAGCAAAGAGATCAAAGGTAGAGAGAGAGAGGGAGAAAAAGGAATCGTTTCAAAAGTTTTTTCATTGGCAAATTTTCAAACAATAAATGATTGGATTGACCATTTATGAATTGGTGGGACATGCGGTGGTGACGAAAGGGGAATCGTCATCAGACGTACTAATATTTTTATTAGAGTTCGGATTTTTCAAATTCGCCGGGCCGGGCCGGGCTGACTTTTTCAAAATCAACCGGGTTCCGGGCCCGTCCGCTCCCAACCCGGATAACCCGGTAACCCGGTCAACCCGGGTTTTTTTAGAGCCGGGCCCGGACCCGGGTTCCGGGTTGGCAAAAAAAAATTTAAAAACGCTTATTTATTGATAAAAACTCTAAAATTTGAAGCAATTTACTTGTTATAATGGATAACATTTTATCATGAGGCAAATAAATAGGATATTAATACTAAAATATGGTTAGCATTGAAATTTTCAGAAGTAAAACAATCAGTGGTCAAAAAAAGTTGAAAATGTTAATTTAAGAATTACTATAATGTTAAAGCATTTGCAACGTATTTTTCGCCGCTAACAATTTTTTGAGTAATTTGGGGACTTGATAAAATTATGAGTGAGCGGTCTGGCGGTGCTGGTAAGCGCGGGAAAATTTTTGTACAGCTAAGTGAGTTTGTTACAGGATTTTGTCTAATTTCTTTGTTTTTGCGTCTTATTTTTTTATTTTTAGCGGGGAAAATTTTAACACTTGTTGCAGTATTTTTCTCCCACAAAAGATTTCAGGGTTTAGCTCAAAAAAATTTTAAAAAGTCAAGAAAAATGAGAAGAATCCCGAAATCATTTTTAAGCATTAAACAATTGCAGAGAAAGTCACAGAAATAAACATAGGGGATGCATTTTTCCGTTTTATTGCATTTTTGTTAAAGAATATTTACATTCTTGCCAAGATCTCAGCCCGGTTAAACCCGGTCAAAATTCGCCGGGCCGGGCCGGGTTGGCCTTTTTTAAAAACAACCGGGTTCCGGGCCCGGCTGCTCCCAACCCGGATAACCCGGTAACCCGGTTTTTTCCAAAAATCACCGGGCCGGGTTGCCGGGCCCTGCAAAACCCGGCACCGGGCCCGGCCCGGTCCGAACTCTAATTTTTATTGATTCTTCTTTTATCGGTCGCTTTCAATAAGCACGAGGTAAATATTTGGTCACATTTCCCATTTTCAGTTCCTTCTTTTTGTTTGAATTTGGCTATTTCAATTCAAATCAGGGAAAAGACTTCACCCATTCAAACAGTCAAAGTTTAATAAAAGGGAGGCCAAATTCATGGCAAATTTGCACAGTCAGCAGCCTATTTTATTACTCACAACCATGCTATTCATTAAATTGAAATTCTCATTGATCAATTTCCATTAGCGCCAAAATTATAAATTAATTTTTTAGGTTATGTCTTTTGAAGGCACATACGAACTTATTTTGTTGGTTAAACCTGAAGTCTTTGTATACAGAATCCCTCCACTGACAGGCAACAAAGGCTATAGGTTTGTTGTTTAAATACACTTATTATGCCTGTCATAAAATTTTTGTTTTTAAGGGCGGCCGATTGGAAATTGGGCAGTCCAGATTGGGTGGGAAGGCTCAAGCTCGTTTCCATCAGCGACAAACTCGAGATTCGACTTGAAGACAAACAATCTGGTTTTTTTTTCTCATTTATTGGGTTACAGAATTTTTAAATTTGATTGTCGTTGGATTACCAAATCGAGTCGCTGTGTCCAACTCGTATATGTTTCCCTGTTCTTCAGGTGAACTGTTCGCGAAGGCGCCCGTCGGTCAGCTGAACTCTGTCGACTATGAGCCTGTCACCGACTCGTCCCGTTATTTTGTTGTTCGACTGCGCAATGACAATGGCCAAACAGCATTTATTGGCATTGGCTTCGCCGACCGTGCCGACTCGTTCGACCTGAATGTGGCGATTCAGGACCACTTCAAAACTGTGAAGAAATGTGACGAGTCAGCGGGGGAAGAGACGCAGTCTATGCCCAAGCTGGACTTGAGCTTCAAAGAAGGCCAAACCATCACAGTCAACATTGGTGTCCGTAATTATTTATTTTTTTCTACCCCCGCACTTAAAAAAGCGTAGAAAAAAGAGAATTCACTTTTATGGATACATACCCGTAACCATTGTCGAAACATGGTTCTAGATCTTATTGTATTTCATTGAATTTCAGAAAAAAACGATCACCTCCAACAACAGTGCTGCCGCTGATCCAAACCTTAGGACATCGCTCGGCAACAACAGCACCGGTGTCGTGCCGATGCCACTTTTGCCACCGCCGCCAACCTCGGGAAATAAAATTCGAAAATGATGTGCCTGCCAGTTGTTTTCAGTTTTTGTTATTGACCATCTGTGATTTGCACGTTTTAAGCGCATAATTTTCAATGACTTTTAGGCGTTGGTGGGAGACGGTGGGCTGTGAGTGAATTCACAAGTTCTTAGAACTTTGCCAATCCCATTAAAAAAGTCCTAATTTTACCATTATATGTAAATGTACGATTTTTGCTCTTTTTATCCGTTTGTATCTCTAATTTTGCATATCTCTCTCTCTCTCACTGTGTGCGGCTTTCCGTTAATGTGACTGAGTGAATTAGACTTAAATTAAATTATTGTTATATTTATGTGTGTTAATTTTGTGGAGTTGTCAAGGACAAGCAAAACATATTTTAT
>JAKKIK010001804.1:0-14125 GCA_024500135.1 Heterodera carotae | reverse complement strand
AAACTGCATAAGCGAGTAAGCATCGGCTGTAAGCTCACAAATTTGTTGGTCATTCCATCCTTTGGTCGGAAGGTTTTGAAGGAGTAGCATTATGCCCTGAAGGGACACCCTCAGTTTGAAAGTTTACAGAGAGAGTGAGTGCGACCTGGAAGTCCTTCTCATTCAGCAGATGTTTGGACCAAAGTCGGAGGAATGCACCACAAATGTACGTGTGGAATTGTGAGAAGCCGTCACGCTCACTCTGTTTTGAAATAAATATTATTACTACCAATAATGCTGGCCAAATTTCTCGAAGAAATTTCGGCTCGGCAAACTTTTGGGTTCATAGGTGAACCAACTACAATTTTGAGTTGATCAGTACGATTTGACCACTGACCAAATATGTATCCCAGAGACGAATGGTGGCTCTGAGGGGGATCTCCCGCATCAAAAGATTGTTCATCCAGCGAAAAGAGAATTGGAGGAATTCCACTCCGTTCGATTCGAAGTGCGAGTTTAAATTGGCTGCAGAAAGAGAATCAATTTGGGAGGAAATTCAATTAGGTGAACTGCTTACGATCAACGCGGGACACCAATTCTTTCAGATGGTTGACCTTCCGTTGAATGCCCGGCTGTGCGAACGTGTAATTGTCCTGAATAGTGTCCAACAAAGCGGACACTCCCCAAAAGGAGTCGGCCTCCACAATTTCCACCTGATCACGCGACAGGTGAGCCAGGTCAAAGGTGCCCATGTCCATTTCTGACGGGTCAGATATAAACAATTTGTTTGTCATCAATGCAAAAAAGTAAAGTAATACCGTCTGGAATGAACTCTGAGAGGAAAACAATGAAGAACGGCGTCACCAAATCGTTGATTCCCTGCACATAACCACTTGCCGGGTGTCTGATCGCCCAAATGTACAAAACTCGTTCAAAAATCTGCAAAAACAAAAAACATTTGGTACTTCAACTTCCTTCTTTTCTACTACCTCCTGGACTTTCTTCTGTTGGAACAAAGGGATAAGAGGACACATGCGAGGAATATCAATGTGAATCTGAAGATTGGACATATTAAACAATGGAATGAATGAATTGTGGGCAGAGGGATTTAAAAGGGAAAAGCAATTCCGAGCCACACTTGTCTGAAGGTGATTTGGTGTTGTTCATCGTATCGAGTGTGAAAATACTGTTCAACATAGTGCCAATACTCGTCCCTCTTCCTGTCCACAGTCACTTCTGCCCTGTCCAAGCTTGTCGGAATATAATCCTTCAAAAAGGCAAGGGTCCATCAATTAAACATTAGCCTTTAATTTGGATTGCCAACCGAAAGCAATCGCCATGCGAGCGGACGAAGTTTGTGCGGAATTCCCAACCAACACTCTTTGCGCAGTTCGTCCAGGTCTACAATTGTGCCCGGGGCGGGTTTCGACCCGTCATTCGCCGCCGTTGAAAGGCCAAGGATACGCCGTAGGCGATGAAACCGGGAGACGTCCCCAACTGTCAAAGGGTAAATTTAGTGGACGAAGTGAGTCCGGCCATTACTTTTATTTTCTTTTGTTTGAATTGGTACTGCTCTTCCTGGGCTCACTGCCGTTGATTTATTGGAATTTATTGATGGCGTCCCAGCAGAATGCGTTAAAGTCGGTCTACTCTTTTGCAGAGACACTTCCGGCAATCGAGGATATAACGACGAGGGAAAAGAACTATTCGAAGTGGCTGGTGATGGCAATGGATTCACTCCCGGGATCGGTTCTTAAGATGGGATAATGATTCACTTTATATAATTAGAAATATAACGTCTCCATTTTTGGCTTTACCCCGCTGCGTCGCCAGCCTTTGCATTGCTTGCATTTTGCTGTGCCGAGATGGAACGGAAGGGTAATGCGCTGGCATTAAATCGTTGTGCCTTTGGCTCGGTGCCATCCCTCCAAGCGCAGATTCGTTGCTCGTCTGCTGACCGGCCGCATGCCTTTCCAACACTTTTGCAGCCGCTGAAAGAACAAGTGAATCGTCGACCGGCACTCCAGGGTCCCAAACATCGGACACACTGAAATCACTCAAATTCAATCACATATTTTAGGATAATCATTAAATGCCTGAATTTTAGTCACCTTTTTTCGTAGTTGTGGAATTTTTTGTCAGTTTTTGCTGGCGAATCACCGCCTTCGCTGTTGGACTGTAAAGGTGGATATTGTGCACCATAGACAGGCTTCACACTATAAATCGGGTGGATTGTAATTTTATTCGGGCAATTTACAATTCGAATTCACCTTCCGGGAAATGGCACATTCTGATGAACCCAATTTCTTTGCATTACACTTTAAATTTATAGACAAAAGGGCTCCACTGGTGGAAAATATTCACAGTTTAGGAATCACTTTTACACGTGCATTTCTTAAGGCAATTCTGGTAATTTTTTTTTAAATCTCTACCCAAATAACCTAATCGGAACAAAACACTTAAAACAACAATTTATTAATAGTTGGAGCTTCAAAACGCCAATGAATGAATGAAATTGAAACAACAAAAACAGACAACGATCAAAATATGGGCTAAAATAATTTTGAAAAATATGAATAAATAATTTCGTCTATTTGGGCATCTTTCTGAGTTCATTTGACAACCAAATAACGGAACTATAGAGAAGAAGCGCCCCATTTTGATGCATAGATGCAGTCGAAACGGGGACATGGTTCAACTGAAACAAAATGCTGTCAAGAGGAGGCATCTTCGATCACTTTCACCAACCAATGTCGAGACTCCAAGCGCGAGTTGTAGCCACGCAGCCAATAAAAGCGAGTGGAGCGCCAATTTGGAACGCGTCCCCAAAGGGATTCTGATGCCCTTAATCCAAGTCAAAGTGACCAAAATCAGCGTCAAATAAGCCTTAAATAAGTTTTCCCTTTTAATTAAATGTATTCCTTTCAAACAAAACCTAATCTCCTCTAATTACCATGTTCCTATGTAAAAATTGTACAGTAACGGGATTTTCTACGAAATTTCTCCAAGTGGGTTGATGAAACAACAATCCTTCGGGAATCCATCGGTCGGCATATTTCGGCCAAGAGTTGTAAATGAGCCCTGCATCAAGACCAGCAACAAAGGCACCTGTTCCAGTGTGCTACCAGTAGAGAATTAAGAAATTAATTTTACCGATAACCACAGTCAAAAAAATTGCCAATTTGTTTCCGTGTACCATTCCTCGAAACATTTTTATGGATGGCATTTTGCTAAGCTGCAACAAAAAAAGTAGATGGATTTAAATAGAAAAAGTAAAACATCATTTGGCGTGAAAAGATGTGAAAGTCCATTCCATAGAAAAAGGCCGTAAAGAATAAATGCCAGCGAAAGATGCGTTGCCAATCTGAAATTGGTGTTGATAGAAAGTCAGAACATAATTCCACCGATAATGCGAGACTCGTGGCACATCAGAATTAGAATTGTTTGAAGGGTCAAGCCCCGATTTTACCATCCACCAACCGATCAAACCCTAAATGATATGATAAACCCAACACGACTTTGTAAGGAATCAACCAATAACCTGAGATAGAATGAGCAGCCCAGAGAAAAACATCCGCATTTTCATCGGACCGTTAAAGTATCCACGACCCCAAAAATAAGCGCAAGGAAGGAGAAAAACAACTCCAATGGCCCTTCCCCACATCCGATGAAGGTATTCCATAGTCCAAATGAATTTGAACTTGGAAAGAGTCATTTCGCCGTCACTGCTCTTGCTGAATGTTTGACAAATCTTTGATCAAAAGTTGTATTAGCTTTACAATTGGTATTCCGGGTATTGCTTGTAGTCCGCGAATTCCTTCTCCCATTCGGCTTGAGAGAATGGCGGTTTCATCGTTTTGAAGATGTCCCAATTGACCATGGAAAGGCCGCTTTCTGTTAAACTGCAAACAAAAAAGCAAGCACATACACACAAATAATTGTAAATGATACCGAGTCAATCCTCCAATGGTAATTGCGCCATAAACCATCCCGGCACAGCCCATAAGCCATAGTCCAACCACTTTTTTGGACTTATTCCCGGCTAAAGTCGATTGAGTAGCAAAAGGAGTTGCTTTTACAAGTAATCGATTAAGAATTGGCTTGGAAAGTATTAACATGATAATTTTAAAACAATCTAAAATATTTTTCACTTTCTCAAATATGCCTTATTAATTTTTGAGTTTAAAGAAAAAAATTCCTAGTTTTTAAATAGGTTACCAAGGGCGCTTTAGTCTTTTTTAGGACATTCACCGCCCTAGGCATTTAAATCGTTCAGTCTAGCATATTCTTCACAAATGAACACAAACGTTTATTTAGAAATTTTTGTAAGTATATTAATATGGCAATTGTGAATCAAGTCGGCGAAATATCTTCATCATCACCGCCTCATTCCAACTTAGTTTGCCAAAGTTCAAAAACTGAAATTGATGGAAGCATTCGGAATGGAGCTCAGCGTCAGCCTGAGACGAAAATTTTTAAAAAGGGTCACAGAAGAGCCCATTCAATGCCTTCTAATGCACTAAAAGCGGACAAAGCAATGCCAAATGAAAAACAGAAAACGGCCGGTGAAAAGGTTTCAGTTATTATTTTATGTTCAACTCTCTCACTTTAAAATCAGCAGCCTGATCGTAAGCGTCGTGTGCTGAGACATCGGCACATACGGCTTAAACCGAACAGCACTTCTTCATCGGCTGTGGGAAACTCTTCCAAAAGCAAACAACCGCACCCGGACTTTGACACAATTGAAGTGCTCGATGCGCAGGAAAATGACTTCGAGGTTCAGTGGTTGAACCATTGTAAAACAACAACATTCACATCACTCGACCAAAGGTCCCAATAAATGAAGAAGAAATGATGCGTTTTCCCGGAATGGAGGGAGAGTCGGACAAAGTTAGCGTTCATAAGAAGTTCTGGCAGCTGAATTGGAAACGCGTTCACTACAACGGACTTCCCAAGTGGTTGCAAGTGAGTGAAATGGGATACTTACTACAATACAACATATGTACCTGAAAGGGTTACAACTTACTCACTGCCAAATCAAACTCCGCCTTAAGGACAACGAATTTCTGCATCGCGGTCATCGGCCTCAGCTCGCAAGCTTCGGTTCTTGCTTTAAAAGTATTTTCTCGCTTCATACTGAAACTGGCAACATTTGGACGCATATGTATGGTAAGTTTATGCCTAATTGCGTGCGTCTGTCTGTGATTACTTCTCTTCGCTTACATCCCTTTTTCAGGCGCAATTGCATTTATTGGTGTTTTTGTTTGGTTTTTGATCCAAGCCGACAATGTCGTCAGCTGGGCAGACAAACTGATATTCTGCAGCTTCTTCATCGGTGCCATTTTATGCATGGGAATATCATTTACTTTCCATACGGTTCAATGTCATTCCGAAAACATTGGCCAAATATTCAGCAAGTGGGTGCCTTTGTTAAATGGACCGTCCTGCACTAATAATGGATGGATACTTTTAGACTGGATTATGCCGGAATCTCGTTGCTGATCATCGGTTCGTTTGTCCCTTGGCTCTACTATGGCTTCTACTGTCGCGCTCTTCCGATGGCCATTTACATTTCAATGATTGTCATTCTTGGAATTGCGGCCCTTATCGTTTCGCTATTCAAACGATTTGCCCAACCAAAATTCCGTAATTTTTGTTGTTCTACAGTGTAAAAGTAAAGGTTCACTTTGTTGAGGCCCCCTTCGTGCCACAGTCTTCATGGCTATGGGGCTGAGCAGTGAGTTACATTTTGGTGCTTTCTCTTCAATTTTCCTTTTTTATGTGTCGTCCCTGTGATCCATCTTCTGGTTACTGATGGCATTGTATGGATGTTTGAAAAAGCCTCGTTCCATTGGCTGATTCTAATGGGAATACTATACCTAACTGGCGCTACGGTTAAAAATATTTCACAACATTTTCTAAAATGATCTTTTCTTATCAGATTTATATGGTGCGGTTCCCCGAACGGTGTTTTCCAGGAAAATGTGACATTTTGGTATGTTATGTCAACCCTCGCTAGGGCCATTTCTTGATGACCAACTTTTAAATTCTCAGTGTCAATCCCATCAATTGTTCCATCTATTTGTCATCTTCGCTGCCGCAGTGCACTACCACGGGATGTTAGAACTTGCCAAGATGCGGCTGGAGGACGGTTCATGCTCGGAACAACTAATTTACCGTAGCGGAAACGATGAGGCAACTGTTCAATGGCTGGATGATCGAATCAGACAATATTAATGAAAGGGACGGCCAAAAGTGTAAAATTCAACAAAATATTTCCACTGCTACCACTTAACTGCTATGATTTTTAAGATCATGAGCTCAAATTAAATCGATCTAAGTATAGACAGACTGGGTTTTAGGGGAGGAAGGCTAAAAAATGATATGAAATGCAGGAGAGAGGGGTCCTAAAGTCGTCCGTCACCAGTCAAAAACATTTAAGATATTGTTAAATTTCGACTGAAAAAAGCCACTTTTTATGACATCAAGAGAAAGAACAATCATATGACATTTGCGCCGATTATAAAAAGATGCGGCGTAAATGCCAAAACACGAGAAATGGGTAAGGCACTAAATGCAGAAAGAACAATTGACAATCCCCCGGTTAGTTCTTAAAAGGATAGAATTTTGAATAAGAATTGATGAAAGAAGAGGAGGAAGGGATGTTTGGTGCCGGTCGACCGATTAAGAGGTTGTGAAGTAGCGCAGAAAAAGAGTGGCATTTATTCCATGTGTTCCAAAGGTCCTTTGTTTGTCAAGGGTTGGTGGAAGTGATGTTGGTAATTGTCAGGTCCATGTCTGAAAATATTGTGTGACAACTGAACGGAGCAAAAGCGTTATCTGGCAACGCCGCCATACATTCTTACCGACTTTAGTTACCCAACTTTGGCTTTTTAATGATTATGCGACCGACTAGCCTGTTTTGGGCATATCCCCGCTCACATTTTCCTTTGTTGTCGCGGCCGCACCAAAGTCGGCTGATTGACCTGCTCCAAGACGGAGGGCGCAATCTGTGAAAGGCACTAAGAGAGTAAGGAGGGTATTTTCTGCTCACATAAGTGAATCCTTCGAAGGGATTGACGGACATTGGCGGCAATTCAGCGGTAGGAGAGTCCACCGGAGTCATTCTGGTGAATTTACTGTCAAACAGAGAGGCATCCTCTTCACTAGTAATGTTCGGCTTGTACGGAGCTTCCATCTAAAAAAAAACATAAATGGGACTAGCTGTTTTAGGTTCAGCTAGACGAAATTCAAAAACGACTTAACTCTCGCCGATAAACACTAGTCCAATGCTCGATGTGGTGAGTGAAAAAGGTGTGCTGTTTTATCTCTTCGGCATCCCCGTGACCGGCCCCAAGCCGAGTGTCCACATGTCGCTTCAGCAACCGTTTGATCTGCAATTTTTTGAGCCCATAATTATAACGACTTTGAATAAATACCAGGTCTTTTGCTTCAAAACTTAAATATGGCGGAAGCGTGAGACGTCCTTTGAGAATTTTGTCAATTGTCTAAAAAGGGAGGTAAATATTGTAAATTCTTTTCTTCACAGAATTCGGATAACCGTCCTCGGTGACGTACCCTTTTACGATTTTCTGCCGAGAAGGGCGGCCCCCCGGTCAGCATGTCAAAAGTTAATGCCCCCAAACTCCACCAGTCCACCGCTTTACCATGCCCAGTTCTGTAATATACAATTGCTCGTTCGGAAACAAATATGCAAAATGGAATGAATGCCTCATTAGAATTTCGGGTGCCATATATTCAATGGTCCCACAAAAAGTGTGCGTCTTTTGGTCGCCTTCGATTGCTTCTGAACCGTTCAAAATAAATACAAATAGTGACTAATTCAAACAAACAAACGCAAACCTTTACACAAACCAAAGTCGGTTAGTTTTACGTGACCTTAAATAGAAACAATTCCAAGAGAAGCAAAATCAAACAGAAAACGGACCCGTGCCATCCAACAGAATATTCTCCGGTTTGAGGTCGCGATAAATAATACCCTTAAAAAGTTTGAATAAGCAGCTATTATGGTAGATATATTCTCAAAATGTCTGTCAGTGCCTTGTTGTTGTAATTTGTGGTAACAATTAATTAATGTACAATTTATATTGTATTTTCACCTGTCGGTGAAGGTGCTCAAGCGCGATTACAATCTCGGCCAGGCTGAAAAAATAAAGAAACAATGCAATGATGTTGAATATTTCCATTTATTTTTGTTATTTATGAATCGCAAATCACTAAAATGCCGCAGTGTCTTCCATGAAAGTGCCCTCGCGTTCCAAGTGCATAAACAATTCGCCGCCGCTCAAATACTCGAGGATCAAATAGAGCTTTCCGCCCGTTTGAAAGGCGTATTGGAGGTCACAAATGAAGGGGCTCTGTGACAAATGCAATAAAAAAATGGAAATTGATAGGTTTCATTTGCCCTCCATTTTCAATTCATTCATCATCCCAAAGCCAGAAGTCACCGTTTTTTGCTACCTTACCTTCACAGCTTCCAAAATGTTTCTTTCCGCCTTTGTGTGCGCTGTGTCTTTCTGATTGCGAATGATTGTTGCTTTTTTGAGAACTTTCATAGCAAAAATTTTGTTGCTGTCCTTTCCGGTAACCTTTCGAACTTGGAAAACCTGTAAACCCAACACCAACAATGGCCAATTTTGAAGTCATTACCTTCCCATAGCCTCCTTTTCCGAGCACTTTGAGCAACTGAAAGTCCTCAGGACCAACTTTTGTGTTCGGCGGGTTCACCAATTCCGCATTTGCCCCCAATTCAATGGCCTCAACGACTTCCGGACCATCTCTAAATAAGAATACAACAGTTGGAGAAATCCTCTGCCTTCCTTACATATAGGAGGAGGAAGGCGGCGGAGTCGGAATTTCATCCTGTGAAAGAAAGCATTATTTGTGCGGTGTCTTCGCGCGTCGTCCACTTACATAATGCACATTCTCATATTCGTTGTCCTCTTCGTCCATTTCAGAAAATTGGTCAGTTGAAGGCCTTACTTGGTTTCTGACGTGGTCCGTCAATTCGATCTCGAAAATGCCAGCCATAATCAGAATTATTATAATCAAACGACGCAGTCAAATCGCCGAATGAAAAGCACAATATCGAAAAAAAAACTTAAATCAAAGCAACGTAAGTTAATTCCGAAATAAAAATAGTGTAAAAAACAGACCAATTTTTAAGATAGATGGTCTTTCCTCTCTCAATTGGTATTTTTTTTAATTTAACCGCTAGAGTTGTTGAAAAAAAAACATTGATTAATAATCAGCAGTTTTCAAGTGTGCTTTAAACTGTAATAACGATATACACATAAAAAAAATGCAAATTATCAATTTGTCGAAAAATATGGTAATAATTTATTCGGTTTAATTATAGTCGAGAAGATATGGAATCGTAAATAAACAAAGATTGGAATTTCGAATTAATTGCTGTCTAATCTTTTATGGGTTCATTAAGGTCTTATGAGCATAATAACGTTCGTAAATAGCTCTGAACCAAGTAGCAAATGCCGTCGCCCCGGGGTCAGACTCCACCTGAAGGCTTTTGTCAGTGTAACTGGCCCTGCCTGCCTTTGCCTCCATGTTTGCTGTTTCTTTGGCACGTTCGTCTACAGCCTTAAACATTAATGTTCACAACTACCTCGCTCACTTTCGGTTTAAATTACCTTTGTAATATCTTCCCAATTCTCTCCTGGGAAATTAGCAGCCGCGTGCAATGGGTCTACCTTTAGAGAGTCATACAGATGAATTAACAAAAAACAAACATGACAATTGTTTACCAAAGTCCGCTGTCCCGACTTAGCACCGGCGTAATATTCTACATTGTTTAGTGCAAGTCCAAGTGCATCTTTTAATACCTTTGAGCACAAAGGCTTTTCAAAAGCACCCGCAGCAGCATTTAGCATCAAAGCGTACAGCTAAGAAATACCAAATACAGTAAATGACAATAAATCTAAATGGTACTGAACTGCTCCAGAAGTGCCACCCACAGATAACTCGAACAATTTTGACAATTGCAGCAATAGACTCTTCGGATGGTTAAACACCAATTCGCCATTTTCCGACGCTTTTAAAATGGCTAAATGGTTATTTTGCAAGAACAGCGGTTACAGCTAAATGACCGACCCGTAGCTGCAATTTTCATTGAAGTGCCACAGTCGCCATCGCCAACGGAAGTATCAAGTCTATTCAATTCGTCCTCCATACTTATTAACGAATTGCAAGCGTTTTCGATACAATTTTTTAATAATGATTGACGAGCTTAAGATTTTACATATTTTTTTTACCTCTAATTGAAAATAAATACCTGCTGAAATTTCTGGGCCAAGATTCAACTGAGAAATGTCATCCTCAGCGAAGGAGTAAACCAAATTCTGTCCAATAATTGGCTCTTTGTTAAGCCGAGAAGCCACCCATAATGAAGAGACGGCGGACTGACCCTCTGCAACAATTTCATTAATAGATAAAAAAAAATGAGTGATTGTGACGGAATAAATGTTACCGAGCAAAGAATTGAGCCACCGTTGGTCAACAATTCGTAGGATCGTTACACTGAACCCATGTGCATCAATGGAAGTCATAAGGGTGCCGGAGATAAAGCACTGCACAACGTAATCATTCGATACTAAAATTAATTACTTACGCCGACAGTTTATAGATCATATCCACGATGAAGAAAGAAATGTCCTCAAAATAACACTTAAATTTAGATTCTTTTGAATATCATTTCAATAGAGGCTCCAAAATTTAAGGTTCAAAGAAACCCTTTGAGTGCATTTTTTGAAAATCGGCCAGAAAATTACAATGGACACTTTAGAGGCTAAAATGGGAAATCCAAAAAGAGCACGATAAAATAACCGAACGAGCCTCACAATCAACTAATAGTTGTCAAAATTAATGAACAAATTCCGTTCGTTACATAGGTTATCTTTTTAACGGCCTGAAAATCTGTCACTTGCCCAAAACCAAAAACTCACACAACCAACCGACGATTTCAGATTTCAAAACGCCCATTTCCAACTGACTGACGGAACCTGAAAATACTGTCTCATTACTGGCACTGACTCATATTATATGCTACTAAAAACCTAAATTATTCAGCAGAATCGCAATTGGTTCGCCTGATAAAAAGAGGAAATGTTTTGTTTGCCTTAATGTTTGTATGCTTTAATTTTAACCTTTCTTAAGATTGAGCCTCCTGCACAGCACAAGCCGTTGCAACAACGCAGCACAAATTTCTCTGGCCGATGTCATTTCCTTCCGCTCAATCCCGGCTTCACCATGAACTGCATTTTGAATAATAATGTTTCGGAAACGAAAAGTAGCAAACTTCCAAGTCCGAGTTCGTATTCATCATTTGTCAATTCGAACATCCGTCCTTGCCCCGGAAGTGCACACGGCTCGAGACTCACGCCAAGAGTGGCTGTTGATGAATAAATTGTAATTAGTACAATATACACACTCACCCGTGTTGGAAATGATGGTTCGAGAGATGGTTAACAATTGCTCAAATTTTATTTTGGATTGCTCAGCGAGTGTTCCGATGATATGAATAAGTAGAGAAACGCCCGCCTAAAAAGATCAGAGTCATTAAGCAAACAAATAAATTAAAAGTCATGGAATATGAACGAACCAAACCACGCCCTCCGGTGATCAAATTTTCTGAATTGATAATAACATAATACAATATTAAATGCATGTTTGTTACGTTTATGTTCCAGCGCAACGTCGTCGTCAACAAAAACGAGTTCCAATCGTTTTGACGATTGGGCTTTTACCTTCGCTACCGCAATTCCGAAGTTCAATCTGTCACCTTAATGTCAATAAAAAAATTCCTTTAAAACCGTTGTTAGTGCCCACCAGTGTAATTTAAGACGAAAACAATTGTTCCAGCTAAAAATTTTGCGTTTCCGTTAGTTGTGCAAATTTTGACATACCATCGCCAGAAACGGCACTCATCGCAGACTTAAATTAGATATTTGTTAGTTTTTTTTAAGATAATAGAATATTGATTGAGCTTACAGTAATGGCCGAAGAAGGTGGCGAAGCAAAAACATCGCCACACACAGCCGCAGTCAATGCGTTTTTCCCAACAAAGCCTGTTATTAATTATTGAAATGATCAGAGATAGTTAATTGAATAAAACGGCACCTATTAAAAACAAAACTTGGTAAAGCTGTCATACCCCGATGTAAATAGAAAGCCAGTGGTATTTTCAGGTTTTGGGAATAGGTGATTAATTCTTACAATTCGTATTTTGCTCTATGAAAACCTAAATTCTGGGCTTTAAGCGATTCGGAAAATTTAAAATCGAAATAACAACTGGTTGCGAATATTGCGATATCTTGATTTAGAAATAAAGTTAAGGAGCAGGTACGTAACCAGAGAAGGGATAATAACCCATATAGAACCCGGTCAACAGGTCAGGTTGACCTCAAAGACAACAAGGGATAACTCACCAGCAGCAAATGGCTCATGACCTGAACCACCGCCGGAAATCAGGGCGACCACATTTGATTGATTGAATTGAGACAAATCACTTCTAACAACAACACGACGACTGTTCTAAAAATTTATCACTAAGTGATGAAACTGATTAGGCTTTAAAAGCCCGAATAAATGAATAAGGAAATTATTGATCGACCAGAAGACTGGAAGAGCTGCCGACGAACGTAAGACCCGCCACAGCCTCATCAACGACATTTTGTGGAGAATTTATGAATTTCTTCATCAGCGCAAAAGGCAAGTGGTGTCAAAAGACCATAGAATACTTTAAAATTACGAAAAACTGAAAACTGTGGCAAAGGAGAGAAAATGAATAAATAATTTTCAAATGCAAATTTTTTCCATAAACAAAATTTAAAGTCTCAATAAAAAAATTAATGTAAATATATACATATAAGAGCTTTATCGAAAAGGACCCATAGACTGTAGCACACATAGAATTGTAAATAATTAAATTAGTTAGCATTTTGAACAGTGATCTCAAACACTGAACTAAGAATTGTCCCTCCCAGACGTTTGTAGAATTCAATACGCCGATCATTCATGATGAACAATCGCCAGAACACAATGTATGCAAGCGAGCGAAAAACAGACTTAGTGGTACCCTAAAGGAATGAGCACTTAAATAATCATAGTTACTTTTGATGTTGTTATAATTTAAAAAGCACAAAAAAGGTAGCCAATTATGTGGCAAAAATCTTGATTTTGCCGTCTACTTAAGAACAAAAAATGCAACTAATTGGAAAATTTCACCACGTTAAATAACCTGAATCAATGCAGCCACATGTTTCCCACATCGATATGCGGTCATCACATCAAGAAAAACCATTAATCCGTCCAAAATGCCCAAACGGATACTTGGCAGAGTCCATCGGCTAAAAGGTTTCAAGTGCCAAACACGAACATAAAAATACCTTAAGTCGTTAGTAAAAAAAGCGATTGCGTAAAGAAAACAAAAATTACTTGCACATTGAGCACTGAATTCGCTGCTGAAAAGGCGCGTTTTCCAGCCAATAGATGAGACATTTTCGATGAACCCATTTAATTGTGCCAGAGCCTTAAATGTCAGGGATTTCAGCGTAATCGACAGACAAAAATCAAACATTTGCAGGGATGCAACCACTCATCGCTCTGAGCTTCAGTCTCATAACAGATTTTACAAAAACGCGCCGTAGCATCATTATCAGGATGATGAGCAACAACAGCTTGCAGTGCATTTTGACCACCGGCTTCATCAGACAAATTTGAATCAAACATCCTATCCTATATTATATTTTCGAATGTTTGTGTGTTCCAAGTTAAACTGACGCAAACGATGCGCCAAGCAAAAAAGAGAAAATAGTGTTTGAGCAAGAAATATGCAAAGAAATAGTGACCTGGAGAAGAGAGATTAAGAGAAAGAAAGGAAGAAATAATGTGAATGATAGAGAAATAGAGACAGAAGGGAAGAATTTTTCCTGCTAGACGCGTGCGAAGAGAGGGAATAATTCCTGCTGAGGCGCGTGCGTGTTTGTGCTGGGTGTGGGGGCAGACACAGAGAAAAGAGAGAGTGAATGGAAAAGAAAGGAGGAAGAGAGCAATGGGAGAGAGAAATTTCTGCTGAGCGCGGGGTGGGTGTGTCTGCGCGTTTGGCTGTGGA
>JAKKIK010001803.1:0-14135 GCA_024500135.1 Heterodera carotae | reverse complement strand
AGTAAATGTCATATTCGTAATCAGCGCACTAAATTACCCTAGAATCGACTTTTTATTTAAAAGTTTCAGGGGGGGTCGCAAAAGGGATAAGTACCCCCCCCCGCCCCCATGGAACGTGCCTCTGGTGGGTGGATGCAAAACACATGCCTTCTAAAAAACTGACATTGGGGGCGCATTTATTTATCTTATCAAAAATGGCTGATGTCGCGTGATTTCGAAAAGAAAACAGCGACGATAGCATGCATTTGTTTGTTGCCTTCTGCTGCTGTGCTGCAGCAGTGTTTCGGTATTTATCACAAATCACATTTATCACATCATTCATCCATCCATCACCTTACAATTGTACAAATCATCTCCCATTCATTCATTCATCAATCAATCATTCCATTCATTCTTCACTGACTGCCCGTTTTGGACTGATTGCCCTTCGCCCTTTTTGTTCCCCCCTTCCATCTCTTCTGTCTTTCCTTCGCCCCATTTGATCGCATTTTGCTTTTCCTCTCATCAGTCCCCGTTGATCAGTCCGACGGAGTGTACTGACGCTCTTCTGTCGCCCAAACTCCACCAGCAGCTCATTCATGCGCTAATCCATGAACTTTTGCAGAGGTGGTCAAACCATCGTGTTGAATTCGTTCAATGGCGGAAATGGAGGCCATGGGTTGAGGAGAAGCGGAAACGGAGCGATCGGAGCAGAGAGAGGAGCACAACGGCCAGCCATTGCCTCGAGAAGCATTCCCGTTTAGCAGGGAGAAGCCCATCCCTCCCGATAAACACTAACAATTGCACACAATCAAACACAACATTTGTGCAATTTTCATTGAAAAGGTTTTAAAATTTTGGCTCAATTCCACAAAAACTAATTTATTTATCATATCGAAAAATCACTATTAAATTTCAATAATTTATAAAATGGGAGTGTCCATTTGGGAAATAAATACGGTGAAAATAAGGAATGTTAACATGAATTGGAGAAAAAGATTAACATCTCCCAAAATTATAAGCAAATAGATAATCACTTCTTTATGGCCAGATGCGTTTCTTAAATTACGCCAAGTAAAAATAAGATTGATTTTCGGTTTTATTTTGAGCCGAGAACTTTTTTTACGGATTTGTATTTATAACCTCGAGCTTTCGATGCTATAATGTTGACCAAGAAAAAATTGTATCCCAAAACTTGCTCAAGACTTTAGTGATCGGGATATGAAGACGTCGGATTTGAGAATGCGCATGGTGGCGGATTTAAGAAAAGTCAATTTTGAACAGTCGATGTTTTTGGTCGGGATTTTGGCTTAGTGCCAGCAATGGCATTTTAAAATTTAAATTTATTTGCCATAAAATGCGTCCTCCGTTTTTTTTTCTCATCAACTCACTATCAGTTCTTTGTTTTCTTCTTTCTTTTGTTCATTCATTGCGCCATTTAAAATGAACTTTTGCATCTTTTAAATGAATGGAATTTTATTTGACGATTTTTTGTTAAATTTATATTTATTCAATGGTTGGCCAATTCAAATAAATGTTTGCATTTTTCGTTGAATTTAAAAAGACCACACAAAAGGAGAGAGTGTCTGTTGCTAGCGAATATTTATTTATTTAATACATTATTTATATCCGCGCCCGCTAAATAAACAAAAGACGGAACATCGGAAAAGCATTTGTGCCATTAATCATTGATTGATCATGATCAGAGATGACAAACCGAACTTTGGCCCTAAATGGCCAATCGATTTAAGAAATCTTTTGCCATTTGACCATAAAATTCTTCATTCATTTGCTTGCGTAAAACTCAACTATTTTTAAACATATATTTTCCTCACTCAGAACAAACAAAAAAAATGTCCGCTTCAAAAATACCGATTCAGAGTTTCCATCACATCGAATTTTGGGTTTCCAATGCTCAGCAGGTTTTTTGTGCTTCATTTTTTACTATCAAATTTTCGGTGCTTTTATTCCTTTCCCTCTAAAAAGGCCTCTTTTTGGCATTGTTTCCACTTTGACTTTCATCGCTTTGCTCGGCGTCGGACGAAAAGCACTTCGCAAATTGCCATTAGAAAGGGGCCGGTCAGTGGCACAATTATAGCAATTGACTGGCAACTAAATCATAATGAAATTCCAAATTTTGCAGATTGTTTTCGTTTTCAAATGCAGCATATCGCCGGACGATTCGGATGGAATTGGGGCCGAAGTGGGAAAACGGGGAGATTTTGTCAAAGACGTGGTCAGTGCCGGTTTTTTCTGCCATTTTAAAGTTGCGCAAAATGGAGGCATTTAGAAGAGGCCATCCGAATATTCCAAAAATGCTATTAATCCAATATATGCCTTCATAAATGACAAATAAGTGTGAAAGTGTTCCCTTTTAGTCATATCAAGTGGATGATTTGGATGCCGTTATTGCGGTAGACAATAAATATATATTATTTAATTATTATTACTTCTTTTTTTTTAATTAGACTCTTCTGGAGAATGGAATTGAATTGCTGGAGCCTAAACATCTGATCTGCGATCAAAATGGCAGTTTGGCAATCGCAAAAATTGCCGGTTCTGCTGGGTCCATTGTGCACACTCTGATCCAGAACAGCGATTTCCGGGGACTGTTCATGCCCGGCTTTCACCCCATCAAAGACTTTTCGATCAGTGCCAAGGCGTTCGTTGATTGAGCATATTCCCGTTTTGATTGGTTTGATCAATTTGGCACCTTTAGGGCTTCCATTCCACTGCTTTGTCTTGACCACGTCGTCGAAGCGCATCCCGAACAATCGATTGGCGATGCCGTAGATTGGTATCAGCGAAGCTTGCAAATGCGTCGCTTTTGGTCAATTGACGACAAAACGGTGCACACGGAGTTCAGCGCACTCCGAGCATTGCTTGTGGGCAATGGCGGCGCGAAGGGAAGCGTCAAAATGGTTTTGGTGGAGCCGGTCACTGTCGCCGGCGGCACAAATAATCGCAAGGGCCAAATTGAGGTGGAAAAGATAAGCGAATGCAAATTCGGCTGCTGAACTGTTTGTGTCTCTCTGACCCCCCAAGGAATTCCTTCATTTCCACGGTTCTTCTGGCATCCAACACATCGCTTTTCGCACCGAAAATATCGTTGAGTCGGTACGATCTCTGCGCGAGAGGGGCGTCGAGTTTTTGGACATACCGGACACTTATTATGAAATGCTCGAGCAACGATTGGCCGGAAGCAAATTTATTGATGAAATCGGAAAGGATTTGGACGAAGTGAGTGCGATTTTCCAAGTCAAAAAGAATGACATTTGTCGCCTAAATGACAGATCAGAAAGATGAAAATATTAATGGATTTTGATGAACACGGCTATTTGCTGCAAATATTCACAAAGCCAATTCAAGACGTATGTAAAAGGGGACGGACGGAATGGCACCATTCGATGCCCTCTAAAAGATTATCAAATCACAAATTAAATAATATTATACATTTAGCGAATGACTTTCTTTTTGGAGATTATCCAACGACAAAATTTTGATGTAAGTGCTCGGAAATGGACATGTTTTTGCTTTAAATTATTCCCTGTTCATATTTCGAAGGGTTTCGGTGCGGGAAATTTCCGAGCGCTTTTCGCAGCGGTTGAAATGGAACAGAAGCGAAGTGAGGAAGAAAGCATCAGCAAAACAGCTGATCAGAAGAGTGATGCACAGCAGTGACAGCACCGAACGATGGGAAGGGGGAGAAAGTGATCAGAGGAGGGAAACTGAGGGCAAAAGTGATCAGAGAGAAAATGGGGGGGGGGAAGTGATAGGAGAGAGTTAAAAATGATTGGAGGGAAAGTGGGGGGAGTGACAAGAGGGGGTTAAAAGTGATCAGAGAGAGTGGGGAGGGGGAGTGATTTGAGGGAAAGAGGAGGGGGGAGGGAGTGATTTGAGGGAAAGAGCAGGTGGGAGGGAGTGATTTGAGGGAAAGAGGAGGGGGGAGGGAGTGATTTGAGGGAAAGAGGAGGGGGGAGGGAGTGATTAGAGGGAAAGAGGAGGGTGGAGAAAGAGGAGGGTGGAGGGAGTGATTTGAGGGAAAGAGCAGGGGGAGGGAGTGATTTGAGGGAAAAAGGAGGTGGGTGAGTAGGGGGTTACGACTGACGACAATAAATGAGCGGATTTTTTGATGATATTTTATGCTCATTTTCCATTTTTCGTCCATTTGATTGGGTTTGAGAAAAAGGAAAAAAAAAATTTTGCCAAGGCACATCAAGTCTTAGAAAGGCATTTAAAGACAGCCCATACCAATTGCAGATTTAATTAAAAACATTCGGAAAAAGTGTTATTGTAATTCTGATCATCCATTTTATTCGAAGGAAAAATAAAATATAATTAATAAAAACAAAAGGACACTTTTTTGAGATCAATTGAAGGAAACATTCACAATTTTGAGAAGGTAAATGTAAGTTAGAAAATTGCACTCACAAAGGCAAAATAAAAAATCGGAATTTTAAAATAATTAATTAATTTTGGAGACTTTTTAACAGAAATTTGCCTTATAAAATTGAGAAACAAATGAAACATAAATCAAAAGCACATTGGTTGAATTCCGATGGCCCGCGGATATGATCGCATTTGAATCATCTGATGGTGGATGATCAATGATCATTGGTCAATGATCATCTTTCATCGAATTTTTGGATTTATTTTAACTTAACTTTGTATAACAAACAACACAATGTGCTATCATTACATACAAAAGCCGATGAATAAAGTGAAAGTGAAGAAGAGAGTGTGCAATTTTATTATTGTGAGACTATGTTAAAAATAATACCCGTAGCAAAACAAAGGAATAATAGCAATGAGAGAGAGGAATGGTAAAAGTTAAAATTAAAAGTGGCCATTATTTCTTTTGATCTTTGCCGATGGATGGACGACAGTTGAAGCAACGGGGGAAGTTCATGCAGCAGCAACTGAGAAGCGGAATGCCAATTTTGATGATCAAAAAATAGAACACCTGAAGGGGAGTGAAATTGCCGAAGTTTTTCACCAAAATGATGGCATTGGTAAATAAAAGCAACAAAATCAATCAGTCAACCCAATTTTGATGCCAATCCAATTATTCAAGAAAATTTTCTGACCAGGAGGACGAAGAAATATCCGAAAATATCCGATGCTAGCATCAGCGCGTCACTGGCCGAATTGATGCCTCTTACCCAATTGGCGGGGTTCAAATATTTGGCAAATCCTTCGGCATTGATTTGGTTACATTTTGGACAGCTTCCGATAGCCTGAAACCAAAACATTTATCGTTTTTGATTTTTATAATTAAGTCCTCTCACTTCGCTCCATTCATTCCTTACAGTATTCACTTCCAATTCATGGTATACTGTCTGAACAGGTCGGCACAACTCCCGAGCGAGTTCGGCATCATCTGGCCTAGAAAATGATTGAAAATTTATGATCAAACTTATAAACAATTAGCAAGCATTGATCGATCAATCACTTGCCTTAGGCAAACAATGTGAATGCTTCCCAAAGGATACGGCTTTATTCTGAGGAGAATGTCCTCAGACTCAGCAGAAGAGTGGTCGGCTGGCACATTCAAACTGAACCCATCAATTTCCGAAGCTTCAGGATCGGACAGTCGACGGACAAATCCGTTGAGAACTCCGCTAGCATTAAACAACTGAACACAACTCAAAGTCAGAGAACACTTTAATGCGATTACTAGTGACGCGGCCAAAGTAAAAAACCGAAACCGAAAGCTGAAAATTTTTCCAAATTATTGCCGGCTCGAATTTTCGGTAAATCCGCTAATGAACATTTTTCTAGAAATTTTTTTCGAAGAAACTTCCATATACGAAATTTTCCGGCGGTGCCGTAGGCGCCGCCGCCTGGAAAATTTTGACCTTTCGTGAAAAAGAAAATAAAAATATTCGCGTGCAAAAATTCGGTAAATCCGAATTTGCAATCCGAAACCAAAAGCAAAAAAACAGAAATTTCGGAGGCCGAGTCACTAGCTTTTTCTACCGTAATATTGAGAAGAGAATTTGAGAAACGATCGATGAACTGAAAATGTTTTTAAATGACTGTTAATTACAAAGTTTTGATAAACTGACCATTACAGCGACGAAATCGCCCAATTGAGAAGAATTGTGCACAAAAATGATGGGATTTCGCCGTGAGGGATTTCCATCTTCACTTTCGTCGCTTTGGGGCTTCGTGGCTAATGTCACTTCAAGCGAAACGCCCTCCCGTGCTCGAACCAACGCAATTCGTTGGTAGGCATCCAACACTTTCGCCGATCGGACCCATTTGTGCACCGAACTTAATGGATCCGCCAACCGAAATTGGCTTGTCTCCTGCGGGGATTGTTTATATGTATTTGAAATAGGGGTCAATGGGTCCGGGGCAGGAAATCCCGGGTTTTTTTCAGGTCCCGGGTTTCTAAGTCCCGGTTTTGGTGAAAAGTCTCGTCCAATTGAACCATAATTTAAATTAATGACACTTACTGATTTGCCCCACCAAATTTGCTTACATTATTGTCCCCATTCACATAGTAACTGGCATCCAACACTGATCGGAATCGCTGTTCGGCACAATCGTCCGCCCGGGCATGATGGATTTTGTCCAGAAACACTTCGCCAGACTGCACGAATGGATGTCCCCGTTCATCCAAGCGAAACCAACCCAATTTGTGGAAGCTTAAATCACACCAATTTAGATTTTGGCACCAAATCCTGCCGGTATACTCATGTTCAGTGATTCGATTGACGGCAATTTGTCCAACAATTTCACCCAATGATCCGTCCGAATGATTCTCCACAAAATAAACCCCCGGGTCGAGCTGAGCACCGGCAGACTTTGCCCCATTCAGTCCCAGCATGGACAATTTCAGTCCCAATTCTTCGTCAAGAATCTAAAAACGGAAATGATACATTTTTAAACATGCAGAAAAATGAACCGTGCTGTGAGTTGTGCCGTCTAGCTGAATGCGGACTCGTCGTCTTTCCAATTCTGTCCATTTTGGCCGTCGATCATTGGCCGTTCCATTCTCTGCAGTCAGACGGCCGTCGCTTTGATCCCTCCACTCCCATTGTGAGTATTGGATCAGTGCCGAAGTGACCGCATTTTCCAGTTGAAGTGCGGTAAAGTGCCGATTTTGGAAGGGGCGGAAGCGCAATTGGCAACAGAGTCGCGCGGTTGAAGAAGAAAGGTCTTTGCCGGAACAATGCTGTCCAATGGGTTGGTTGGCAAAGAAAGTGCGATGGCACACTGAGGGCACAAAGTGCTGGCGGCGAATGGAGTTTCGGTGCAACTGAACGGAGTCGAATCCAAATCACCAAACGGAGCGATCGATTTTAAAAGGGCAAACCGTTGTGCCAAACGAAGTCGGGCCGCCCTCTGCCCCGTCCTGCTGTGGTCCATCCAATGCGTCGTCTTCGCTGCCGTCGTCGCATTTTCCATATTTGTATCGGTCTGCCGCGCAATTCGCGTTGCCCGATTCGCACTCGCAAATGCACCGAGTCTCCAACTCGGGAATGGCAAAACGATATCTGTCAATAAAAAGCAATCACTTCATAGGTAAGCAATGTTTTGGTATGGAATGGTACCTTTCGGTAATTGCGTGGTACTGTTCCAAGTCAACTACGGTAATCGAATGCAGCACTTTCCTCCCCTCGGGCGCTTTATCCCAATTTGGGTTGGATGCTTTGGACATTGCTCGCTCAGTAAACATTTCCTCTTCCCTTTTTTTATCTTTCTCGTCGGATTGACTCTTAAAAGAATTGAAATTTTAATTGCTTTTAAAAATGCGAAAACCTTTTCTGTGCCTTCGTCTTCCAATTGGTCATTTTGCATTTTGAAGCAAACACTTTGGCCCACTGCGATATTCATTGCCAATTGAGCGCCACGAAAAGCGCTGTTCAACGACGAATTCGGATTTGACGCTTGGAAAAGTCCTCTTTTGGTCACTGAAACAAAATTTTGATTTGACACTCGCCATTTTAAAGGAAAACAATCATTACGTCTTGAACTTTGTGCCACTGTTACGATTGCCTTGGAACAGTGCGGCGGATGGACGGCCTCGCCCTCGGGGGAAGAAAGCATTTTAATCCGTTGTCCAAATGGTGGTGCCAAAGGGTGGTGCACTGCTTCAATAGGTGAATGAATGCCGTCACGATTAATTGGTGCCGAATCGATGGAAAGTGCCAATAAAAAAAGAAAAAGGCACACAAAAAGCAGGGACACTGATGAACACATCTGCTGAATGCATACATTAATTTGTGATTTCAAAAAGATGAATGGACTGAAGATGAGTTGTTTTGTTAAATGCCCTTTTGGGGTGTTCTTTAAAACAATCGCATCCGCCGGATGAACGCATAAACGGAGATTGTGATCGCTGATCACAGTCATCGTTTGTGGGGTGGCAATGAATGCGATTTGAGGAATGAACGAACGAACGATTTTGCAGATTTTTAGGGAATAATTTCGACTGTTGGGTATAAACATAAGGCAAAATCTTATAATGCGACTATGTTCTCTTTATTTTGAATTAAAATTATAGCTGATTTTTATTAGCTCAATGGACAAGAAGGGAGGAAGGGAGGGAGGAAGGGAGAGGGGGAGGGGGAGGGGGAGGGAAGAGAGGGAGGAAGGGAGGGGGAGAGAGGGAGGGGAAGGGAAGAGAGGGAGGAAGGGAGGGGGAGAGAGGGAGGGGAAGAGAGGGAGGGGAAGAGAGAAGGGGAAGGGACGGAGGGAGATGGGAAGAGAGGGAGGAAGGGAGAGGGGGAGGGAAGAGAGGGAGGAAGAGGGAGGGAGAGAGGGAGGAAGGGAGGGGCAGAGAGGGAGGGGAAGAGAGAAAAGGAAGGGGCGGAGGAAGTTGGGAAGGGGAAGAGAGAAGGGAAAGGGACGGAGGGAGATGGGAAGGGAGGGGGGAGGGGCAATGAAAGATTTTATCATGAAAAAGCGCATTTTATTCGTAGGATAACGAACTAAATGAAGCACAGATCAGCAGAAAAAAAAGTTGAACGCAGGAAGGGGCGGTGCCAAATTTTGTGCAAAATAAGTAGGGCACTCTTTTTCTTCGACAGCATTTGTCGGCATTACGCAAATGAAATTGATAGTGGGACGGATGATGGTGTAAGGGCATTTGAGGCAATGGCGCGGCTCAAACTTGAGGAGGAGGGGGGAGGGGGGAGGGAGTTTGCTGGTGGGGTAGGGACGGGGAAGGACAAATGAGCAATCAACCAACCAAACCAATTAATCATCCATTTATTGCGGTATGCGAATTCCTTTTCGAGATTGAATTGATGGAAAGCAAAACTCTCTCCAGAAACTAATTTTGCCAGAATGTCCAAATTTGGAAATGTACAGTCTGCAGGAATGCTTTCCAGCAGAACCGTTCTCCTTTGGACAGAGGGAGGCGAAGGAGGCAAAGGGGGGAGAGGTAAAGGGGGGCAAAGGGGGGCGGGGGAATTGTCGTCCCAATTATCACACCCTTCCCCTTCTCTTTCCCCTCCCCTTCCTGAAACCCCCTTCGTTTTGGCAATGCTTTATGGTTATAACTGTCCCTTTATTCTGTTTCCATTCGACCGGAAGAGCATCCATCGCTTCCTGTCACTTATTATTACTTTTTGCGAACACTCATACATTTATTGGAACAAGCATTGTGAGATGCCGGTGGAGGGGGCGGAGGGGGGCAACAACATGCTCTGTCTGACTGATCAACAGCTATGCCACCTTGCCAAACGCAATGCCATAGCGAATGTATCCATCATTCAATCATCGTCATCAATGTGTCCACATCGTTAGCCCTCTCTCTCTCTCTCTATCCCTAATGTGTCCACATCGTTAGCCCTCTCTCTTTCTCTCTCTATCCCTAATGTGTCCACATCGTTAGCCCTCTCTCTTTCTCTCTCTCTCTCTCTAATATGTCCACATCGTTAGCCCTCTCTTCTCTCTCTCTCTCTCTAATATGTACACATCGTTAGCCCTCTCTCTCTCTCTCTAATATGTCCACATCGTTAGCCCTCTCTCTTTCCCCTCTTTTTTGCCTTTGGCCTTTCTGTGCCCATCCAATTATTGTCATTATCGTTCCGTTTATACACATTCACCTTGTCCAATTGTTCTCCAAACAAACAATTTGTTACGATGGAACGGAAAGTGCGAGGCGTTGGCAGAGACACCTTTCAATTAATTGTCCGCCCGCGCCGATTTCCCTCAATTGCCCCTCGGGCGTCAGTTAGGAGTTTCACTTTCTTATCCTTCAATGTTTTATTGTTCGGCAGCGAAAATAAAGAAGAAAATACAATATAAAAGGAAAGGATTTGCTCCTTTCCGCCCCCTCTAATCCAATTGCTAATCCGACTAATTGGATTAATTGCGGGGTGGGCGCAAAATATTTTGTAAGGTCATCCATTCATTCGTCGGTCGAACGACGGGCGCCAACACTTTCTTTCGTTGGCGTTCTTTCACTTTTTGTAAATGACCGCCGAAGGTTAATATCCTCGCCGCATGTCAAAGTGAATTAGCCAAACAAATTGGACATAATTATATTATTACGGTAGCGTTGGGAATGATTCGCCGCGGGCGGCACTTTCACTGCAAATTGCTCACTTTACAATTCACACTGAAAGAAAGCAGGGGAAGGGAAAGAAAGAAAGAAAGAAAGTTCAGCTTGACTGAGGGTAAAGCCGGCATCCTTGGCCTTTGAACTTGCATCAAAGTGACAGATCGCCAAGCAAATGAATTCGAAAATTGACAGGGCCAAAAATGAAAAGAACCCCAAATGTAGATAAAAATATAAATTAAGCATTCGCTAAATGAATGTCAAGAGTTGTGCAAAAGTGCAACAATGAAAAGGAAATGAATTAGTCATTTGGGAAGTCAAATCGAAAAACAAACGAATTTTTGGGAAATGAAATAAATAAAAATGAATTGATACTCTTCGAATGATCAAATAATTCACTTCTTATTTATGTAATGCGTTGTCGAGGAATTCGAATATTTGTTGGGCTCAGTTTCACGATCAGCAACAGCAGCAGGGGAATTCCCCCGCCCTTTTCAATCGACCCAATTTTTGATTTCAGTCACTCGATCATTCATTCATTCATTCATTACTCATCATCATACCGATGGAGAAACTCCACTCCATTTATCATTCATTCATTCATTCATTTATTCCCTTTCCGGATCATTCAAATTATTTGCGTGAAAATGGCGTAATAACGAGAAAATTGATCAGGGCCAGCGGAGGCGTGGGGGAAGGGGTGGAAGAAGGGGCATTCATTACAAAGAGAGAGAGAGAGCAAGCGAGAGAGGGGGAGAGAAAGAGGGGGAGAGAGAGGGAGAGAGAGAGAGGGGAGAGAGAGGGGGGAGAGAGAGGGCGAGAGAGAGGGAGAGAGAGAGGGGGGAGTGAGAGGGGGAGAGAGAGGGGGGAGAGAGAGAGGGAGAGAGAGAGGGAGAGAGAGAGGGAGAGAGAGAGGGGGGAGAGAGAGAGGGAGAGAGAGAGGGGGGAGAGAGGGGAGAGAGAGAGGGAGAGAGAGAGAGGGAGAGAGAGAGAAGGGGAGAGTGAGAGGGGGGGATGATCAGAGAATAAGAAGCTGGATCTGGATTGAGTCTGTTGAAAGAGTGAAGCGGAAGATGCGCCCATTTTCGGCGTCATATCAGTTATAGAGTGATAAACAGACAAATTGCGCGCGACATTTCGCGACATCGGTTTCTCAACATCAATCAAATGCCGAGGCGACAAGCAATTGGCGCTGATTTTCAGTCATTATGTATTATGTATATTTTCCATTAAAGTTTCAAAAATTTCTCTACGGCGGAAGGTAAATTTATGAAATTCTCATGCAAATTATAATGAATTTGTTGGAATAAATGCAAAGATTGCGCAAACAATTTGTTGGAAGAATTGTGACGGATTTGTTGGTTTTGCAATATCGGCCACTTTATTTGTCCATTTTTAGACAATACGCCAAATGGCGTCAGCCCAACCGACAAAATGCGAAATAAACGAAAATAAAGTATAAATAAATAAACATTAGTGTTCTTTATTTTGCCTTTTAATTATTGTCGGACTTTATGGGTTAAGTGTTTCAGTGAATGAATGAATGAATGAATGAATGAAATGCCTTCTCCTTTTGCTGAATGAATGGCTGAGAGTTGCGCAAAACTTTTGAATGAAACGAATAAAACGAATAACCTAATAATAATAAATGTAATATAATAATAATAATAACCTAATAATCTGAATAAAGATGACTTCAAAAGAAATGTTGAAATCATATTAATGCCTAACAAAAAAAAGAAAGGAATGCCATAATCGGTATGAAACGGGGGAGAGATGGAAGCGAATTATATAAATTAAAATGAGAGTGATAAATAAATTAATTGGGCGTAAAAGGTGAGATGATCGCTCGTACCCACAAATGAATGGACGGGAAGGAGGGCATTTGGGGGAATAGGGGAAATTGCGCGAGATTCAGAAGAGAGAGAGAGAAAGAGAGAGTGAAAAGAGAAAAAAGAGAGAGAGAGAGACCTTCATTGCCTTAGGTGGTTGATCTTGACCAAATGTTATGTTATCTCCCGCACTCTCTTCATTCTGTGGCTGAAATGGTGAGAGAGGAAATGGAAGGACAGGAAAGGGGAGGGGAGATAGGGGTAGCTGGGGGGGACATAGGGGGGGGGGAGGGAGAGATAGGGGGGAGAGGGTGCGGGTGGGATATGATCGGCTGTCACTCATACCCTACCCAATTGCTTTGCCTCGAAGAGGCTGATGACAGTGTCAGCCGATGGACTCGGTGGGAGTGAGGTGGGGGGGGGGGGGGGGGGGGGGGGGGGGGGGGGTTAATTTGTGGCTGCTCTTTTGGCTCCAAATCGTTCGCCGCGTCGGAGTGTCGGCCCGTGGCTGTTTCCAGTGGACAGTTCACGTGCACTTTCCCGAGATGGGCTTCTGCTTAAAAAAGTCAACGGCAGTCTCTCTCTATTCCTTTCTACGGTTCGGCTAATCATTTTGATTGATGGATGATTAATTTTGATTATTTTATTTTCAATTTTTTGTCATTTTGATTGATGGATGATTAATTTTGATTATTTTATTTTCAATTTTTAATTTTAATTTAAGACGAACGAATGTTTTTGTTACTTATCATGATGATTATGATTCATTCAAATCATTCTTCATTTAGCTATTCACTTTGTTTCTCTCTTTTATTTTATCGTCTCCCAATTGGCTTCCACAAATTCCCATCAGTGAAAGCGGCTGACCGAGAAAAGCAACACAATTATCAGCAATGTTCTGGAGAAGCGACGATTCCATGAGAAAGTGACAAAATTGTCGCATTTTGGGACACTAATCGACGGGCAATAATAAATTATTGTGCAATTAGCAAACAAATTTATTATTTCATTGCAAAGGCGAAATAAAATGACAAATTAAATACTTTAACGAATTTTTAATTGTTAAAGTTTCGCATGTTCAAAACGATTTCGTCATGCCAATGAAAGGCTGGCACTCGCCGGCAGCGACGGCGCCGTACTCATTCCCCCCTCCCCCCTCCAATTCCTCCCCCTCCCTCATTCCCCCCGCGGCACAGTCAGTCACTTCCATTGGCACGCCAAGCGCCGTCGGCACAGCCGTCGCCCCATTTGTCTCTTTATCATTGCAAAAAAAGTGACTTATTAATGCCATGCAAAAGCCCACTCACTTACTCCAAATAACGCAATTAATTGCCATCGCATCGATCACACATTAATCATTCATTAACCATCCCCGCCGCCTCCTTTCATATTCGCAGGAAAATGATTGAAATGCGCGCAAAAAATGCAGAGAGTCAATGGGTGGGGGTGGCACCAAAAAAGAGGTCACTCGCCCCCCGCCCCCCCCCCCTTTTCCTTCCCCCCTCCCCTCCCCTCCCCTCCCCTCCCCCCTCAGCCACAAAATGTCCGTCAATTTCATTGCGGAAAGATCGCTCCAATTGATAAGGACGAGGAGTGAAACCCAATTTTTGATCAAAATTGAGCAAAAAGCGGTCACGAGCGGGAAATATTTGCTTAGAGTAAATGACCGATTAAGCGATTTTCAATATCCGCCAATTGATGTCATTTGGGGGAGGGGGGGGGGGGGGGGGCAAAGGGGGGGGGAGAAAGGGGGGGGGGGGGGGGGGGGGGGGGGGGGGGGGTGGGGGAAAAAGAGGGTTTTTTTG